>PVJA010005342.1:0-16478 GCA_004027025.1 Myocastor coypus | reverse complement strand
CAGGAGATCAGGAGACCAGATGAGATATCCTTGAGAGGACACTGAACCAGGCTGTGGAAATGAACCGAAGATGTAGTGCAGACTTCAGATAGATCAGGTTATCAGAGAATGATTGTCTGCTAGGAAAATCTATAGGCAAGTCCATTAGAGAAGACATGTAGGATGCAACTAGCAAAATTATAGGTCTGGAGCTGCCCAAACCCTTTAGAAAACACATCTGGCTACAATGTGCCTTGGGTGCTGGACATGAAGCTACAGAATGTAATGACTGCCCTATGGGTTTGGGGACTTGCTTTAGTATGTTTCCTCTCTATCCACCCATTTTTCCTTCTTCAATGTGTTTACCCTGTGCTATTTGTTATAAACACTTCACTTAAAAAAATTATAGGGGCTTACACATAAGAGTTTACCATAAGTCTTAGAAGAGACTTTAAACTTGAACTGATTAAACTGTTAAGATTTTGGTGACTCTTAAAGATGCACTGAATATATTTTAGGACATAAAATTTTAGGGTCCAGGGCTGAATGTTGTACATTAGAACTAAAATGCTCCCCCCGAAGTGTTATGTGTTCATAGGGAGGGATTTGGGATACTATACTCATTAGAGGGCTGATCGACTGACAAGTTCACAATTAAATGTGGTATCAGGAAGAAGGTCCTGGCTGGAAGATGTGTGTCTCTGAGCCTTTCCCTGCCTCCCGACTGCTGGAAGGTGAACAGCATGGCTCCCTCTTGCCTTCCTGCCATGTGATTGCTGCTTTGGAACTAGTTGACCATGACCTAAAATCCCTGAGAATATGAATGAATTAAGCTTATCTTCCTTTGTCACATGCATACTGAGTATGATATCTCAGCGATAAGAAAATGACGAGCCCATCTAGGCCTAAGAAATAAAGCAAGCCCAGGTTGGGTGCTGAAGGCATCTGCGGATACCTACAGATATTTTACTCCTGTTTTGGTGTCTTGGGAAGGCATTAAGAGAAACAAACACATTCCGGGGCACATCTTGAGTAGAACATAAAAAGCTCTAGGCTAAAGAGATAGCTCAGCAGCATAAGCGCCTGCCTGGCAAGTGCAGGGTCCTAAGTTCGATCCCATACCCCCCACCCCAAAAAAAAGCCTCTGGATATATGGGTATATCTTAGGCCCTTTAACTTACGATACCAATTGGTCAAGGGGAAATAAAGGGCCCATCTTCTAGGACATTACATGAAAACTTGTCAATCTCCATCTTTGGCCTATATGGAGAAAATTCCTGGTAGAGCATTAATTTTAAGCTTCCCTAGGTTAAAGAATATTTTCAGGCCATAAATGAAATTAATGTCCAGAGGATTCAATTTCAAATTCAGGCATGAAAACATTCTACAAAAAGAAAATTCTAGGGAAAATGAGAAGCACAGAGTAAAAAACATGAACAAATAAGAGCTCATGAGAATATATGGGACAAACCAACTCATAACAACTTTTAGTATTATAATTATAAGGTATGGCATATAGAATAGCTATTTGAGGGTCAGCCAGATAGCTCAGCAGATTAAACTGCCTACTTAGGCAAATGCAGGGACTGGGGTTTGGTACTGAGACAACGAATGAGACTGGGCGTGGTGGTGTGCACCTGTAATCCTAGCACTTGGGAGGCTGAAAACAGGAGGATCACTGTGAGTGTGATCTGTTTAGTGAGACCCTGTAGACCCTGTACTAAATACATTAAATAAATAAATAAATAAATAAATAAATAAATAAATAAATCAGCTACTTGAATATGATTTATGAAGTTATGGAGAACTTAAAAATAAGGACAGAATCAGCATTATAAATAAATAGTAAAGTCATTTTTAAAAGACTAAAGTCTGTGTAAATGAAAAAAGGAGTAAATTATAGAACTCAATAGATTGATTAAATAGCATGAGAGATAAGGCTGAATAAAGAATAAGTAAATTCAAATTTTGTCCAAATTAAGTTCAATGATAAGGAAGGCAGGCAGGGAAGAGGAGGAGAGACAAAAATACGAAAGAAAAGAGAAAGGGATAACAAAGTGAAAAGTCTACTACATGTCTAACTGAATACAGATAATTAAGAAGCAGTAATCAAATAGGTAATGGCTGAGGATATTGCAGAATGTTGAAAGATAGAAGCCTGAGATTTATAAAGTCCAGTGACTCTCAGGCAAGATGTGTAAGAGAAAACCCACATCCTGAAACAAGTTCATGTCAGGCAAGTAAAACCAGAATACCAAAAGCAGTCAGAAAGGAAGCAATATTTACAAAAGAGCAGGAGTAAGATTTATAGCTGACTTCAAATGAGCCCCACACTGAAGGTCGTCTACAACGACCTCATCTACAAGGAAATGGCATCTTCAAAGTTCAAAGAGAGAAAATGGAAAAACTAGAGTTATGGATTGAATAAAGCTATCATCAAAGTATGAAATAAAGCAAGGAAATTAACAATACAGAGTATTTATTATGAAAACATTTCAAATAAAATGAAAGGGATATGTTTTAAAAGTCTGAGATATAAAACGAATGAGAAGCAAAGATATTGGTTTGTATGTAAGTTAAACTGTGTGCCAGTGGGTGGTTTTATTGGGCTAAATAAAGAATCAGGCTAGGATTAAAACACTAGACAAATTCTATACTAAGTTAGAATGCACTGAGCAGATATAAAACATTAAATGACCTTACACTTCTCAGAGGGCAAAACCAGTTATTAATTTCAGACTTTATTAACTAACTTTGTGTATAAACTATATGCACATAATTGTCAGAGAGGAAAAAACATGGATTCACACATAAAAAAATAGAAGGAAGTAGAGAAAAGCATATAAAATGATATAATTAAGTTGTAATATTTGAGTAATGATGAGAAATAAAATTGCAATTAGCATTTGAGATAACTTTTTAAATTGTGCATATAGGGCTGAAGAGATAGCTCCATAGTCTAAGTGCCTGCCTGGCAAGTGCAAAGACCTGAGTTTGATCCCCAGTACCATATGACATGCCAGGCCCAAAACTGGATAGCACATGCCCATAAACCCAGCACTGGGGAGGCTGATAGAGGAGGTTCACTATGAACTGCACAGCGAGACCTTGTAACAAATACATAAACAAATATTTTTTTAAAAATTAAACTGCATACATAAAACATGATAGAAACATAGGGTAGAAAATTATATGAAGCAAATAGTAATCAACAGAAAGCTGATGATTTTATTGTAAAAATGGGTATTAGTGATGACTCCATTACAAAGGCAGTAAAGGTAAAGGAGAAATCATTTCAAGCTCAATTATGCATCACACAAAATCCATGAGTCAAAACTAGACAAAATGAAAAATACTATAGAATTATATCTAGCATAATACTGTGAAAATTTAATGTACATCTATCTTATTGATAAATTACAAATAAGTAAATTTAGGTAGAATGCATATAAATTTGACCAGAATTATTAGTAAACATAATTTAGTGAATATCTAGCATAGTAAGTCCATGATTTTAGCATTTATGCTTATTTTTTAATCCATATGAAATATTTACAAAAAATTGCTATCTGTTAATCCACATAGTTAGACTTAAGATAAAATGTGGTCATTTTTATAGATTACATCACTGGACTGCAGATGTTATTAAGCCAAAAGTTATTTTTAAAATATGATAAGAAATATTGATTTAAGGTCAAAGCTCTTATAGATCACAAAATTAAATAATGAAAATTTGGAAAATTCAGAAATTAATTTGAAAGAAACATTCATTTAAACTTATGAAATATAACTATAGCAACACTTAGAGGAAAATTCATAGCTATATTGCTTAAATTCTCTTTAGAAACGGAACAAAATCTAATCTTATTCAGGTGAATGTAAGTTTAATTAACAAAGAACAGCAGAAAAATTCAAATCTTACGAGAATAAATAAACATAATAGCAAACTAATGAAAGTAAGGTTGAAATATGGTTAGGAGGCCCAATATAAAAGTTAGCTCTTAAGGGCCAGTGAGATAGCTCAGTGGAATAAACTCCTGCTTAGAGAGACCTGGGTTCCATCCCTGGGCATGCAAAGAGAGTGACTGAGTCAGGTGTGGTGGTGTATGCCTGTAATCCCAGCACTGAGGAGGCTGAAAACAGGAGGATCACTATGAGCCAGAGTTGTATAGTAAGACCCTGTACCAAACACATAAATTATTAAAAAGTTAGCTCTTTATAAAGACTAAAAAATAGATTTGCCTCTGACAAGACTAAATAAAGAATTTGGAAAGAGGTAGTGATCACAAAGCGATATGGAAATTAGTAACAAAATCTTAAATTAGAAACAAATAGACATTAGGTAATAATTTATGTCAACAAAATATAGAAATGAATCATAGAAATTAATTGTAAACAAGTACATAAGTTATATAACCTTTGATAAATTGATTTAGTATTTTAAATCTAAGGTTAAATATTTTATGACTACTGACCCAACTCTGAACCCCCAGTCATCTACTATAGACTTTTAAAACAATTTAAAAATGGAAGAACATTCATTTTATGAAGCTTCTTAGTTGTGCTGATCAAGTATTCTATGTTTTCTCCTGTATAGTTGATCTACTTTTGTGGATTTTGTAGGTCTTTACCTCATCTTTGTAACTTAAAAATAAAATGTACAATAGCAACAAGAACAGTAAACCTTTGCAGTATATGTGTCAGGAATTCATAGCAAGACTGTTCATAATGTGCCCTTACTGGAGATGACCCAAATGTCAGTGAGTATTCGAATGAATTTTAAAATGATACAGCAGTGCCTTAGAATACTACCCAACAATGAAAATAAATTAACCTCTGCTACATTTAACAACAAATAGATAACTCTCCAAAAATGATGAGCAAAAGTGCGAATTACAATATATATTCTACATGACTACTTTCTTGTAAAGGCTGAAAAGAGAAAAACAAAGCAATATACTGCTGTGGGAATGTACGTGCTTATATTGGTGTGATATGCTATTTGAGTGTGTGTGTGTGTGTGTGTGTGTATGTGTGTGTGTGTGTGTGTGTGTGTGTGTAACACTTATTAGAAAAGCAAAGAAATTATTTTTAAAATAAGATAGTAGCTACTATGGGAGAGAGAAGGATCAGCCCCCAGGATTTTAAGGGTTTAAATTCTGCTTCTTAATCTACCTAGTGGGTAGACAAGGGTCTGCTTTCTATAATTATTTGACACTCATTAATATCACTTGGCAGTAACCATGATGTTATTTAAAGTGTACTTATATATTTTATATATGATGCTGCACATAAATTTCACTATTAATTAGTTATACCTGTTAAACTATAGGATGCCAGAAGTATTGCACTGTTCAGGAGCAATTGAATAATTAGGGCAGTCATCAAACTCTTTATTCAACAAGAACTTACAGCCACTCATTTTTGGTCACCAGTCAGGTTAAAAAGGAACTACAATTTCAAGTCCTCCAGCCTTGATCCAGTTTCTTCGTGGAAGCATCTCTGTAGAAGCTTCAGGACCATGGTTCTGCATGCCAGAACTCTGTTCCACTGCCCTCCAAACGCGGTTTAGTTTTTAAAGACAAATAAATATTATAATTACAAAGCCTTTACATTGTTGTCTTACAATGATGGTGATTTGGTTAACCAGAAAACAGAAGCAGTGTTCCTGAAGAAAAAACAATAAAGGAAGCCTAACCAAACATCACCTCATTATTCAAGTGCAAGGAGCTCCAACGGAGGCTTAATTACAAGAGGTGTTTGGACCATCAGAGGAGAGTAAGACATGGCATTATTCACCCGAGGCACTTGATTGGTTTCTCAGATTACAGAATTCAAACCGCTGAGAATTCTGAAAACATTCATTAAGCAAGAGAGAGCCCAGAGAGTACTCAACGTTTGTAATAGAAATAAATACAGAATAAATGAAACTGGTCAGGCTGCCTGTTCCAGGTCCTAACACCAGAACATATTTCAAGCTTGGTTGCTGTTCTGTTTTCCTAATGTAGTTATTTCCTAAGGCTCAATAGATGGAGTTTATGCCTTTTACAATACACACCTGCAACTCTGTGCCATTTGTGACAATGTTGAGTAGGATTTGCAGGCACTCAAAAAGGTGCTATGCCAGGATTTAGATTACTTTGTTTTCTTCGAAAATTATTAGCAATGAGACATACACTACAAATGTGAAATAGAACATATTTATTGCGAAGTGTTGGAGGAAAGAAAATAGCTACATGAATTTATCACTTGGAGATGGCTTCACTGACACATCATGTGGATTTAAATTCAGTTGATGTGTAGTAAACATAGATTTTCTACCCATGGATTCAACCCTCTGTAGATCAAGCATATTTGGGGGAAAAAAGTATATAAAACTGTCCTTGTCATTATTTCCTAAAAAAATATAATAAGCTGCTTACATGGCATTAATCTTTTTTTTTACATGACACTTATATTGTACAAGTTATCTTAAGTAATCTGACATGATTTAAAATATACAAGAGGATATGCATAGATTGTATGCAAATGTTATGCTATTTTAAATTTGGGACTTGAACACCTAAAGATTTTAGTACGTGCAGGAGGTACTAGAACAACTTCCACAGATACTGTTGGACGAGACAGACAGATATCTCTGAAAATAGTACCTAGGTATGGAGAATCATAGCATCATGGCTTTCCAACTGTGTGACTTTGAATAAGGTATTATATCTCTGGTCATCTGAAAAATGAGGTTAATAAGAATTTGCTGCTAAATGCGGTGGTGCATGTCATCAATGCCAACTATTCCAAGTCCGCCTCAGGGGGATCACTGGAGTTTGAGTCCAGCCTGGGCAATTTAGTGAAAACTTGCTTGAAAAATAAGATAAAATAAAAAGGGCTGGGGGTGTAGCTCAGTGGTAGAGAACTTGCCTAGCGTGTGAAGGTGGCCCCAGATTCAACTTCTGTTATCACAAGTGAGGTAGGTATCCATCTCATAGTTATCCTGAGGCTTAAATAAGACAGTGTATACAGGATGTCTAGCGTGTGTCTAGAACACAATATGTGCTTAATAAATATGAGTATGGGGTGCTGATATATAATCTGTAAGAAATTTGTATACTTAGTTTAATATACTTAGGAGACTACTTTTTCTGATCCCTTCTGTAGCAAGCCTAAATTTGATGCCCATTTCCACCATACGACATCTTACCTATGACATCTAAACATACCCTGCATTCACAGACACTTGGGTCAGGAGAAGTTCAGGTAAATACAAATATTCCATTTCCAGTGTGACTGCCAATATAAGAAAGAGAACAACTATCAGAAAACTAAGAATGATGTCAGCCAACTATTAGCCATAAGCCATTAGTAGGACTACAAGGATTACTTTCTAGGACACTAAAGAGACTTTCACAGTGAGATCAAAGTTCTTTCTAGGAATTTTTGCAAACTAGACAAGAAGACAGACACTTGTAATGGGAAAATATCTTGATTTGCTCTATAAAATGAGTTTAAGAAAAGAACTGGAAGTTCTAGAAATGAACTATTTATCTATTGATTGATTGATTTGATTTGGTATAGGGTTTCACTATGCAGCTTGGACTCACAGTGATCCTCCTGTCTAAGCCTATTCAGTGCTGGGATCACAGGCATGCACCACCATGCCCGGTTTCGGTGGCCTCATGGCACAGGGGAGGCTCGGCATGTGGTACTGGGGATCAAACCTGAGTTCTTGCTCTTGCCAGGCAGATGCTTAGACCCTGAGCTATCTCCCCAGCCCTAGAAGTGAACTGTTAATATGAACCTCTGGCAAAACTCACAGAATGGTAAGTGATTGACAGCCCTCAGATTTCCCCATTAAAGAGAGGGAGACAGGTAGTCTTTCAAGCCACAAGCCACAAGGTCAGGGAGATAGCTCAGTAGAATAGGCACCTGCCTGGCAAGTGTAAGATTGTGAGTTCAATCCCCAGTACCACCAAAACAAAAAACAAAACCCAAAATAAATAAATAAATAAATAAATAAATAGTCACAACTACTAAACAGAGACACCAATAGATCAGGTGTCACGTCTGTCTGTCCTCTGGCACACAGAACCAGTTGGTCTTCATAAAGAGTCCTGCTCTGCTCATCCTTCTGTCCTTCCCAGACTGAAGTTCCTACAGAGTAGAGGCCATATTTTCCACCTCTGTATCCTCAGCACTGGCTAACTGGCTGGCACCCAGGAAGCAATCAACAAATGTCTATGGAATGGATGAATTAGATGCCGTACAATCTGCCTAAGGTCACGAGGGTCACAAGACTCAAAACTACCTTCACTCATCCATTCATGCAAACACGCAGGTGCTTGGGTAGGCAGACTCCAAATGCTGCAGCCTGCTGGGCTAGGCGGTGTCCTGTGTTTCTGGGCCTACTGTGTACTGATTTCCTAGGTATTTACCAGAACTCTGCCTAGGATGTGTAAGGGGCTGAGCAGCACAGGGTCCTTTTGGAGATCTGGGAGCTGATTGGACACTAAGAAACTACTGAGCTTGCACCAACTCCCGGATCTTGTTTTTGCTTATATGTCTAAATGACTTGAAGGAAATTGAAAAAGCAAATGCCAATAATGTTCCTGTGATACGGACACAAAGTCAAAGGGTTTTCTTTTTTTTTTTCAGTTCTAGCCACAATTTACTTGACAAGTTACAGTCTGATGGTGTTGATTGTTTCTTTCATTTGATTGTTTTTTACAATTTGGCTTAGTGGCATAAGTACCTGCCTGGCAAAGTATTTTTTCTCCAACCCACTACAGAGAAGACATGAAATGTGATTCCAGTGTAAAGAAGGGAAAGCCTGCGGGACCAGCCCTTTATTTGGAAGCTATTATGTTATGTAAATTAATCATATGTGATATAAGGAAACACGCTGTTCTCTCTACTTTTGGAAAGTAAAAGTTCTGGGGA
This sequence comes from Myocastor coypus, assembly GCA_004027025.1. Taxonomy (NCBI): domain Eukaryota; kingdom Metazoa; phylum Chordata; class Mammalia; order Rodentia; family Myocastoridae; genus Myocastor; species Myocastor coypus. The sequence goes on along the minus strand of PVJA010005342.1, from coordinate 7,568 downwards.
GGCAGATTATTATTAGTTTTGGGGGGGGGGTGTTTCCTCCAGAGGTCTTGTTATTTATAGTCAGCTTGGTCTTGGTGTTTTTAGTTTATTTCCTCTTTTCTGGTATTTTGCTACTCCTTCCCAACTCCACTCCCCAGATTTGCCACTTTGACTAGCAGCCTCTGGTAAACTATCAGTTTTTCAAAAATTTTCTAAAGGTAGGTCTGGAGCAGGCAGTGTGTAGACACAGCGCGCCTCCCACGGCCAGCCAAGAGCCCAGCTGACCATTAGAAGTTGGAGTCTTGTCAGGACTATAAGCAGCTCCACTTAGAGCACAGAAGAAAGAGGAGGCCTTGGGAGTCAGAGAAAAATCGGGTCTTTGGGCTGAATACATCCTCTGCAATCCACGCGGCTCTCCCTTTCACCTCACACTCCTTTGCTATGTAAATCCATCTTATCTGAAGCAAGGCTACTGACCTCAGCCAAGAGGATCTGCCCCTCTGTGGCTGATAACTGGCTTAACTGCTAGATCCCTCACTTGTCCCTTGTTTGCACCCACTGCAAACCAGAAATACTACACTACTGCTTTCATGAAATTGTGCCGCTTTCTCAAGACATTGTTTTCCTCTGTCACTAACTTGTGGTGCATCTGCCGAGACTGTTTGCTAACTTAATCTTCTGAGGTTGCTATAACAAAATATGCTGGAACATAGTCCAAGTGATGTATAAATAATAAAAATTGTATTTCTCATGTCTTCGGAGGTAGGGCGTCCTCCTTTGGGGGATGCGATCAAAGTAGATTTAATATTGGTGAGGCAGGTTTCTCCTGGTTCATGAATGGATCCCCCTTACGAGGCCCTCACTGGGTGAAAGGTGCAAGGCGGCTTTCTGCAGTTTCTTTTAAAAGGGCACTACACTTGGTCTTAGCCAAAAGGCTGAGAAATGATCCCGAGGGGATTTGAGTGACCTTGTCAGATACAAAAGTTTTATGTTTTGTTGTACAGATCTTGCTTTAACTTGGTCTTAACCATACAGCAGAAAAGTTTAACCATGAGGTATAAAAAGTAAAGCCAGATTAGAATGCCAAGCTGTAAAAGGCTCAAGTCAACAGCTTCTGACATTGCCAGTTCTGCTGATAACCCATTCCTATGATGGACTTTTGGGCCATACATACAAGTACTTTCTCTTAGCTTAATGAAAAGAAATAATTTTACTAAAAGTGTTTAGAAAAGTTATCCTATCTGCATCTTGTACTCTGAACAACTACTTTGAAGACAATAATATGCATTGTATTAATTAATGTGGCGGGCCCAGCAGGATGGCTCAGTGGTCTAAAGAGCCTGCTTAGGAAAGGTTAGGCGGCTTCAGGGACCACGGTTCGATCCCCGGCACCACATGCTGCGCCAGCCCTGCCCTCAGGGCAGGCTGAGCCGGCCATAAAAATAAAATAAAAACAAAACAAACAAAAAAAATTGTGGCTATCCTACTAATGTGTTTTGAAACTGTCTCATTGTCATTTCTTATTAAAGTTAATAAAAAAAGAAAAGAGCCCTAAACTCCTTCATGAGGGATCCTCTCTGTAGCCTAATTGCCTCCCTAAAACTATGATCCTGGAGATTACGTTTTATTAGATAAATTTAGGGGGGTCACTTTCAGACTGTAGAAAAAGTCATATTAATTCTCCAATAATGAGAGAATACTGAACAAAAATGAGAGACTCTCATCAGGATTTTGTAGCCATAGATGTTAGAGAGCAGAGTATATTAGAGATCTTTTTCTCTATATTTCTTTCATGGCAAGCTGACTTTGGCTTCCCGGGCAATCTTTTAACTGAAAGGCATCAGAATAAGCATCACATAACAATAACAGGGAGGTCAAGAAACCTAACACCCCTGCCCTTCTCAGATGCAGGATAGGCCTGTCTGTGGATATCCATCAAAAAGAGAAGAGAATCTAGGTAAGGCAGAGCTCCCCACACTGCATTCTTCCTTCCTCGAGCTCTTTCTAGATCAGTACCACCAGCTGCAGTCCTGCTCCTCAGCCCTTTCAGGGATGTGAAATGCATAGAGCTGACACACCTTTCTCATCACTGATGCAGGGCTACAGCTTTGCGGAAACAAAGCTAAGGCATCAAAGTGGGTCTGCATTCCATGGTGTGAAAGTAGGTCACAGATTCAGTAAAGTTCAGTTAAAAGATAGCAATTAAGCCACTTGTCAAGTCAGTCAAAATGGTCTATCTGGTTTACCAGCCAGACTGCTCTCCTTGGAATGAGCACAGAATAGCGTGCATGTGGGGCACAGAGAATGTGCACACTGCATTTCAATGATGAAGTCCCTGAGCCTCCCAGAGACACTATTTGATGGCCCATAGTGATAGAATGAGGATGGATAATGTGAAAGCCTTGAAAGCAAGTCAGATCGCACATCTCTACCAAGAGAAAGATGGATGATATATTGCCCCAATTTCAGCCTCACTGTTTCATCCATTAGTTAAAGAAGCCATAATCCAAGGGAAGGTCATCTACCTACAGGCAACAAATACTCGAGTTTAGAGAAAAATGCTTGATACATTACAATAATAAAAGCTTTTGTCACTGAATAACCCCATTAGGGTTTTGAAAAATCTGTGGATTTAAACACACACATACACATAAGCACAAACACAAACACAGACACACAAACACACACACACACACACACACACATGTATACACTCAGTACAATCATAACATCATTGCCTAGAGTTATAACAGTGAGTGTTTTAAGAAGCCATTTACTCAGTAAACATTTATTCAGTTCTGCCAAGTGCCTGGCCAGGTGTTATAAATCCTGGCCTGATGGACTGATGACTTGCTTTGTGGCTTTATGGAATCTGGAAACAGAAATCATTACAAACTATAACATGTGTTAGGAAACAAAGAAAATGGGCTCTGGGAGGACAGGACGGCTGACAGGAGCACGGGGAACCTTATTTTTATGCTCTAGGAGATGAGGAGAGGGCCTGAGAGGCAAAGGCACTAGAAGGAGTTGCCAAGGGAGGGATCAGCCATGGAGCTTTGAGGAAGGCCAGCTGGATACAATGAAATCCAATGCTGGGAGGAACTCAAGGGTGGGTCAGTGGCAGCGGATGAGTGTGCTTGGTGAATGTGAGGCCCTGGGGTCAATCTCTGGGGCCAAAATCCCAAACCAAAAGGCAATAAACAACAGAAATATAACCTGTGAAGAAGTGACACAGCTGGACTTTAGAGGGCTTTTATGGAACTCATTTCACAGATGAGAAAATCTGCGTGTCTGATTTATTTTCCTTTTTTTGTAGTACCAGCTATTTTATATTATGGTCTCATGGTATATTCCTTTTCTTACAAAACATTTAAGTTCTTCCTACTTCAGGATAATACACCAATGTTAGCGTATAAATACCACATTTTAGAATTCATTCACGTTTTGGTGGACATATCGGATATTTTCAAGTCTTACCTACTATGAATTGCGCTACGATAAACATGAGAATGGATTATCACAATGCCTTTACCTCTTTTGGTAAGATATGCAGAAGGCACATAGCTAGATGAAATGGAATTTCTAGCTATAGGCTTTCGAAGGATCTCCATACTGATTTCCACTTGTGAGCAACCCAAAATACAAAGAGCAAAATAAAAGGCAGAGAATAGACATTGGAAGAGGCATCTTGTCAAATGGGAAAGGGATCAGAGATGGAAGTAGAGGAAAGGGGGATAAAAAACAGAATCACGGCATGTTATGCCCAGGTACCACCTCCCTACAAGGAATGGAATCATTATTAAATGAAAATAGGTACTCATAAAAAATTAAAATTAAAGAGAAAAGTTTTTAAAAGATGAGCAAATCAAAGCTTGGAGAAGGTAAAGAATGGCCAAGTTAAAGTTATCGTGGATCCATGGCTTTCTGTCTATCACACTGCCTGTAAATCTCCCCGACCATGGAGTTTCCACCGGCACCCAGGTAAGGACACAGTGGGCATCTGTGCCGCCTGCCTTTGGCAGTGTACTGTGCCTCATGAAACAAGGCTGAGTGCTGGTAGAAGAAGAAAGACATGGTAAGAAGTGATCCCCCTCGCTCTGTTTTCACGTGTCAAAGAAGGTCACCTTGTGTGAAATAAAGTGCTATTATTAACAGAAACTGCAGATGGCAACTCTTGATGAAGAACAGAGGAATGTGGCGTTCTGCTTAGCGACTGGTTATGTATGCATCTCCATCCCCCTGGAATTCTCTTCTCAAGAGAATTTGTTTATATAAAATACACACTTTCACTTTAATGATGTCATTGATGAGGAAGAGAAAAGTCACCAAAAACTTAGAATAGTCTACTTGGTCAAAATTATTTGGTCAAAATTATTCTACATCTATTTAATTTTGGGTCTTTATAGGATTATGCTTTGCCCTCTAATTTTGAGACATACATTTATTTATTTATTTCTTATTTGATACAGGGTCTTGCTACTCACTACGCAGTTCAGTCTTGTAGTAATTCTTCTGTTTCAACTGCCCCACTGCTGGAATTACAGACATATGCCACCACACCTGGTTTCATGGCTGGCATGGCACACCCAGGGTTCTGAGGCCAGCATGACCAGTACTGGGGATCAAATGTGGGTCCTTGAGCCAGCTAAGCAGGTGCTTAGACTGCCAAGCTATCTCTCCAGCCTAACATTTCTCCTAAAGGTATTCATTTTGTCTTAATAAGAAATAATAGAATTCATCTAAATATCTGTACCAAGTCCTATCCATATCAAGTATCTTATTTTAGAAAATGAATAAAAATAACTTCTCTTTCTATTATTATCTGTACTTGTCATTTTTAAAGATATTCTGTAAGAGTCAACTATTCCTACTGGAGGAAAAAGACCATGCTGTTCTGTTCCTTGACTTGTTCTAGAATACTGGACAAACATGTTAGATCATTCCTTGATGCATTTACTTGTTCATGCCAACTGTTGATTAATGCATATAATAATTTATTCTGTTCTGAGAAGAATGGTAAACTTGTGCTTTTTATTCTTTATATTCCAATTTTCAGGGAGGGATCATGCCTCTCGTGTTCTCCCATCTTCTCACACCTACATCACTCCACAAGAGAGGCAAAATAGGTGACACAGAAAAGCAACCATAGACCTCAACAACTAGAGAAGGTTCTGCAAGAAGAAATGTGAAAGAGAAAATCCAAACTGGTTCAGGCATGGCTTGGAAAAGTTCCCAGATCAGAATTCCCCAATGAGCTATTAAAGAAATCAGTGAGTAACTGTGAATGAAGCAGATAGCCACATTGTATAGGCTGAAGCCTCGGAGAAGAGCTTAGCATTTCTGGTGCTGCCCCAGATCAGAGCTAAAGGGGCAGGCTGCATGGGGGACTGGGGGCAGCGGAAGTGCAGAGCCATTGGGGTTGATGCTTCACTTACAAAGGATGGAAGTGAAACCTAGGAGACCAGCCAAGCTTTCATCCAACCTTCCTTTGCACTGCATTGGCACTTTTAGGCCAGAACAAGGGATGAAAATGATGTCCTAAGTGTCTGCTCTGCACAGATAGCAGAAGGAGATGAGTAAGATCTGTGATCCTTCCAGCCACACCAGTTGCGCCATCCTAGGTTTCCTAGATGCCAGAAGGGAACCTAAAGAAAGTGCAGGAATGAGGCCTGGGACCAGAGGCCTGAAGAAATAAACAGAGGCCAGAAGAAGGTGGGGTGATCAGGGTGCATCTAGGAGTGAAGACAATGCCCAGGAGAAGAGGCAGACCATTTTCCTCCTAAGACACTGAATCTACAGAGTCCATCTCCTGCTCACAGATGTACAAGCAGGGGAAAGATACAGGTCAGCAAAGAACAGTCCTCATTCACTGTGGATGAAACTGTTTTCCTCATGAAAAAGCAGCATGGGTCACAACTCAAGACATAGTTGAGAGAACTTAGAGAACCAAGAAAGTATAGAAACAAATGGCATTGAAACTAATATGGAAGGTGTTGGTTAAGTGGCAGGTTCTGCAGCTCGCCTTTCTGTCTCTGTCAGAGCATTGACTGCACGCTGGTAGCCCTAACAGTCCTTATATCCAGAGAGTTGCGGCAGGTGTCCAGCAAGCTGATAAGCAGTGCCAGATTGGCAGAGAAGTGTAGCCAGCAACTCAGTACCTCCAACTTCTCAACCCCAAAACAGATGCACAGGGAGAATTCTGCCCGTGGCCATGACTTTCTTCCTACTTGGGAAGAAACTGCCTGACAAGCCATGGCCTTGGTGTGATCCTATTTCCTGGCTAAGACTCTGGCTTGCTGACTGTGCTCTAGTGGGCAACTCAAAGCTTTAAGCTAATGATTGTGCAGCAGGTTTGTTACAAGCCACTGACGAGATTGTCAGTGACAAGCAAGCTAACGAGATAATAGTTCAATAATTGGCCTTCAAAATTAAATTAAACAATTTTTTTCATGTATGAGACACTATTAACTTTTAAGTTTTTCAAAAGATGGACGTGTAGCAGCAAGAAAGGAATTCCATCAAATATATACCAAAAAGCCAGGAAGAGTCCTTTGGAGAGATTTCTGTACTGGACAACATAGGGACCCAGTCCATTATTAAGCGGGGGTAGAGGGTGTGCTTGTGTTTTCCAGAGAACGCTGAATGACCGATCTGGGTACCAGAACATGCTGTTAGTCTATATCATGAAGTCAGATCCAGAAAAGAAGTAAACATCTAGGAGGCCAGATCCAACCAAGGGCCTAATGAAGGAACCGACAAAATGGAAATCTAAGGTCTAAATTGATGGTAAAATAACTAAATTAAATTTTGCTAAATATGTAGTATAGATATTTAGAGGGTAGAGATTTTATTCCTGCCAAAATTTTCTGATGAGAGATCTCTGTTTATTGACAACAAAATCTGACTAGTCTAGTTACCATTGTATATTTTAAAAAATTGCAATTGAGCTACTATAAGTTTATCTGGCCGGAAATATATACAGTCGAGTACACTCATAATTTTCTAAAGAAGGCCATTTGTGTGCACTGTGTAGTTGTGTGTGTGTGTGTCGTTATGTGAACAGCTGTCCCCCTTTTGTTGTTGTTTATCTTTTTCCTTTTTCGTCAATACAACATGGATGTACAAGCTTAAGAGAATGCTTTTTTAAAAATTATCAGCTGGTCTAAGTCATATCAAAACTGGTTTATGCACAGCTTTTCAAAAGGTTTAAATTAATTCAGCAAAAATGCCTTAGAATAAAAATTATTGAGAGTCCTATTGATGAATAAGAGATGTGGCCAACCTTTTTTCATTAATGAGGAGCTCCCAGTAATCTCATTAGTCTGTTAGGAGACACCCTCAAAAACTGGTCATTGGTTTGAAGATAAAAGTCTTTCAAAAATAAAAAAGAGCCTGTCCCAGCCCAGCCCAAACCCCACCGCTGGGAGCTGAGCCTGCGCACCCGCTGCGGCCCAAGCTCCAGCACTGAACCCATCAAATAGCCCGTTTGGCAATCGTTCCGGTCCACGAGCCTACCAGGACTACTCAATCCCAAAGCTCCACCTCCACCTACAGACCACATCCCCCAGGATTCAGAAAAGCTAGCAGCC
>PVJA010005341.1:39453-79748 GCA_004027025.1 Myocastor coypus | reverse complement strand
AAAAAAAAAAAAAAAAAAAAAAAAAAAAAAAAAAAAAAAAAAAAAAAAAAAAAAAAAAAAAAAAAAAAAAAAAAAAAAAAAAAAAAAAAAAAAAAAAAAAAAAAAAAAAAAAAAAAAAAAAAAAAAAAAAAAAAAAAAAAAAAAAAAAAAAAAAAAAAAAAAAAAAAAAAAAAAAAAAAAAAAAAAAAAAGAAATGAAATGAAAAAGAAGAAAGAAAAAAGAAAGCAACTGGCACAGTAAATTAGGAAGTAATATCCAATAATATGCTTTATACAAGAAACACACCTAACTCATAAAGACATTTATAGACTCAAATCAAAATATGGAAGACAATACTACATGCTCCAGTACTTCAGAAGAAAGCAAAAATATCACTCCTGTCTGTTGATAGTCCGAATTTCAAATTAAGATTGATCAAATGAAATAAAGATGGTCATTACATAGTGTTCAGGTGAAAAATTCAAGATGAAGAGATAACACACATATATATATATATATATATATATATATATATATATATATATATATATATATGCACCCAAGATGGGAGCACCGAGATATATAAGACAAATCTTAATGGACATGAGAAATCTAATACCTAATACCAAAATCTTAACAGGAGACACTAACAACCCTCTATCGCATAAAGATAGGTCAAGCAGACAAATAACTAGCAAACAAGTGGTAGATCTCAACTAGATCTCAGAACAATTGGACTTAGTGGACATATACTGTCTGTCCCAACCACTTCTGAATACCTATTTTTTTCAGGTGCACATGGGATATTTTCTAAAATAGATCACTTACTAGTACATAGATCATTCTTATGTATAAGCAAGAAAACAGAATTTATCCCATGGATATTATCTGACCACAGTGCAATCAAACTGGAAGGCAATGGCAAACAAAACCACAAAAAGAAATACATGGAGATTAAACAACACCTTGCTCAACAAACAATGGGTTACAGAGGAAATTAAACAACGGTTTCAAGGTAAATCCTAAGAGAATTTGATTGGCCTTGAGAGACACAAAAGTTACATGTTCTTTTATACTGGACTTGTTTTAACTTGCTCTTAATCACCCAGCAGTAAAGTTTTACCCCTTGTGATAAAAAGTAAAGCTACATTAGTATGATGAGCCATGAAAGACTTAAATCAACACCTTCTAACATTGCCAGTTTTGCCAATAACCCACTATGAATATAGAATATTGGACTATGTATACAACTACATTCTCTTAGTTCAATCAGGAGAGATTTTTGTATCAATAATAATTAGAAAAATTGTTATGTCTGCATCCTGTGCTCTAAATAACTACTACCAGGACAACAGTATGCATTGCATCAATTATAAGGAATGTAGTACCAATGTTTTTTGAAACCATCACATTGATTTTTCTTATTAAAAGTAAGAAAAATAAAAAATAACAATTGATATTGACATAAAAATTTCTCCAATCACTATTAGCACAGACTTTTTTAATAAACTCAGAGACATTAACTATATAACTTACTTGAATTTTTACCCTTCTGTCTTTCTTTCACCGACCATGTTTCCTCTTTGCTTTGAAAAATTTCTTCCCACTTCACAGTATCTATTGTACATTATAAATTTTACTTGTTTTAGTTTCTTGTACCAGGTAGACAATATGATGTCTACACATTGGAGTCTGATTTATTTCACTGATGAATATGGCCTGAAGTTACATTTATTTACCTATAAAAGTCCCAGCTTAGCCTTCTTTATGACCATTGCCAAAATTATCTTGTTCAAACAATTGGGTTTCTGGCTAAAACAAGATGGAGATTAAAGCTCATTGAAAGTCTTGTTAGAACATTTGGAAGCAGTAATAATATGAGTGCACATTACACATTAGCAGAAAAGTCATTGCTCAGTTTATCATAGCTCTATTAGAATGTACCTTTTGCTTTAGATTAATTGCAACACTTTGTATGTATATTATGCACATGTATATACTATATTTTTAATTATTAATGTCTTCATTATGCTATTAAAGGTATGATTTCTAAGCTCATAATAAATTGACCAGTTATTGTTTGAATTTATGAATATTCTACTTGACACAAAGTTAATCTTGACAGTTCAGATCTTTCAAAGCAACCTGGAGCTATAAATCGCAAATTGTGTTCTTTATTTCAATATGCTTCATCAACGCAACTATTTGTTAATAGAAAATTTCTTACATATGTAACCTCTGAAGGGCCTAACAAACTGGCTTTCCCATGATGAGCGTATTGTCTAGGATGGAGCCGTGGTCTGAGCTAATCAGAGTCGATCAGAATTGAAGGAAATAAAACAGAACTCAATCAACTGGCACTTTGAGTCTTTGGTCTTTGATTTTGCTATGACCTTGCGCTGGTAAACACATTTTATTGTCAGTCACTTACCTTATTAATTTCTCTAAATATCAGTGTACAAAGTAAATAAAAGTGGAAAATTTGGCTAAGATAACCCAGATATATTCACTGCTATATATATTCAAAACAATTGAATTATCTTTCATTGTGAATTGTTATTTAATATATAATTTAAAATAAAGATACATTTACAAATAAAATAATTTTTATTTTATAAAAATAAGAAAAATAATAGCTTCAATTGTTATGAAGTATTTTGTCTTGCTCCTTATGCATTTATTCAAAGGTATATGTTAAATAGTTATTTTGGGTCAAATAGTCAACTAGAAGAGATCCAGTATAATACATGAGGTCGTTCTTATGTTGAACTTACATGATACAGGCAAGTAATAGAGTGGGTTCACACACAGAAGAAGGAAATGTACAGTATCTTGTGAAAAAAAATTAGTAGAAATATGCACAGGAGATTTGTCTGGAGAAGGAGGTCAGGGAAGGATTAGCAAGAAGATGAAACCTGAACATAGTCTTCAAATGATGTTCAAGGGACTAAAGTGATAGAGTATTCCATGAAAATGGACAAAATTCATGGACTTGGTAAATCATGAAAGTGTAAAATATATTAATCAAGTGTTTGTGATGTTTGTTATTTTTATCTTGGGGATGTTTTGCATTTTTGAGGATAAAGAATTTTAGTTGAAGCAATATTATGCGTAGCATTATAGTTTGAAGAGACTTCTGTTTTCGAACAAATGACTCATTCTCCCTGTCTCTGTGCCTTTGTCTCTGTTTCTGTTTCTATCTCTGCCTCTGTTTCTGTCTCTGTTTCTGTCTTTGTCTCTCTCTCTCACTCATTCTCTCTCTCTGCTTGAATAAACATGACATGGTTTCTCTTCATAACGAAACCAGAATAAAAATAAAGTGCAAAGTAAAAGGGTGTTAACAGAAGAAGGGAGAACAATTCTTCTCATAGCTGAAGTGCATCAGGAGACAGAGGCAGAGGAGAGGGCAGGAATTAAGGTTGAGAAACAGTATCAGAATGTGTTTTGTTCATGTACCAACAACCCGCTAGGAATGTAAAAATTGCTTTACGTGCATGTACAGAAAGTAAAACAGGATCGAGAGCTGCATCAGGGCAGAGAGACGAAATAAGAAATAAGGTGTGTCACATAGATAAGCCAGCTTCTTACAAAGAATGGAGACATTACGTACTACACTACACGTGTACCAATAAAATAAACTTTATATAGAAAAATATTCAAGCTGCTTTCTCAATGTTCCTAAAGATTTTATTAAATATAAATATATTTTTCTAGATAGATAGATAGATAGATTCTTTGAATATCTAAATGTTAAGTAACATAAGAACAAAGGACATGTGGTTAAAAAAAAAAAGAATTTTCTTACTTTTTCTCTTCTTTGTTCTTTGTGTTTTTTTTTTTTTTTTCCAAAATACAAAATGGCCTTTTAAAACTTTCAGAACCAAAACTACAGGCAATTATTTATTTTCCATCCCTGTATTGCATGATACAGTAGAAGATGGTATAGGAAGAAATCAAGAGCTCCCTTGTTAAATTATTCATTAATTTCTATATAAAATATAGAAATTATTTATATAATTATATATTAAATATCCTTACATTTATTTTTAAAACCTAGTCATCTCTTTATTTAATTTCATCTTTGACATCTCTTGCCTGAAGTATTGTAATAGTCTATATAGAAATCTTATTGATTCAGTTTCTAACCTTGCTAGTATGTTTTTATTCTGCAGTTGGAGATATATTCTTAAAATGATATTTCTTCCCCTTGGTTTAGGAATAGTAAGTATTTCTCTGAAAACTAACTCAGGTAGGTACAAGGCCCTACTTTCTCAGGATGGTATAAGAAATTTGCCACAAACTAAATTGACAGATTAGATGGAGTAAAACCATCTTAAAGTACCTATAATCAATTACACATCAACTGTATCATAGCTCCATATCAGAATCTCTGGGTTTCCTTGGAAAGCCCATGAAATATTTTTTCTTGTAATGTCTGTTAAGAACATCAGGTTCACAATCTGAAAATGGCAAGCATTCCCAACAAAGAATAGAAGAAGGAATTGACAGTAGTTTATTGCAATTCCTCCAGTAGCAAAGGAAAAAGAAATCCAAAACATGGGTTTTTCAGAAAACATATTGTTGTCACACTCTTCAACAGTTTTCCTGAAGTCTTCTGGTTTGCATCTTCAGCCAAACATGTTCATTGCTGAAAGTTTCTCATGATTATTATAACATCGTGTTGTTGCTGATATTTGTGGCAAATCTGAAACCTTTTTTTTTTTTCTGAATCTTGAAAGTGCTAGCTTTTTTTTTTTGGTTTCTGTAAAAATATCCACTCCACTCTAATTAAAATTCTTTCTAGTTGAAACATCTGGAATTGTTATAATTTTGCCAAAAATATGCTCAAAACTTGATTTCCAAAAGTGGCTGCATGCAGCAAATTATAGAGATGGGACGCTTAAGTTTTATTATCTCAGGTAGTTGTGTTTAAAAACAGAGGCGATGTTGCTGCTTGTGGGAAGTAAGAAGTCTGGAAGTTCTGTGCTTTGTAATAGTAAAATACTTTCCAAAATTCTCTCCTCAGTTATCCATAGTAAATTGCCTTTCAAATACAGGCTTTGGTAGACCAAGTTGCATCAGCAACAATAAGTAATACTTGCACGTTCTGCAGAAATTCCTTACTAAGTTGTCACTTGGGCTGCCAATTTTGAGTGAGTTTAAAATAGTTTAAAATAGTTTAAAAATAGTTACAGTTGATACTGTAACTGTCTCCCATGAAGCCAAACATTTCAGACATTTCAGTGATGGAGAGAGAAAAAGCTTTATTGAGAACTAGCAACAAATTAACAAGTTGGAAGAAATTTTGTCTTGAAGAGACAATCTCATACTTTGCAGACATTGACTTTTACAGGAATTTTGGAAAAAATATATCATTCAGTCAAATTTTAGGATAGTTACACTTGGGAAGGTTTACTTTTTTGAAGCATGATCTCCTCTTAGCTGAAGGCACCAGAGATTCTGGACTTTATAAATCTAAAGAAAATTCCCTGATCAGAAAGTACTATTCCTGAGGCCTTTATAGCTCCCTGTCCTGGGGATAGCTAACCTTTACTTAAGTGGTAGGCTTCAAAAGGTATCCTTCATCAGTAAACAGGAGGAGAGAATCAAAAGCTACTCTTCCCTGGAGAGTTGAGAAGACTGTGGAAAAGCCACTGTTATAGGACAAGACAGAGAAATGCAACTTGAAATAGAAGAGGAATTTTAATGAATTATGTGGCTTTGATCAGAGATCTCATCTGCAGTAATGTTAGTGGGAAACTAAGGACATATTACTCAGTGACCTGACCTTCAAAATCAGTGATTTTCAAACTCAGTTATACGAAGTACAGCAGTTCGCTTAGTTTTTCCTCAGTCACAGTGTAAGTTATTGTACAAGCCATTTTCCACTCCTTTAATAATTTAGTGAATGAAATAATTTGGGAGTTTATATGGCAGAGAGGGATGCAGCCTGTGAGCCTCTAACTACAGTCTTTCACAGCAATGCATGAGTTCTACCAATACCTACTATCTTAACTTTCTATGTAGCCTTAGTAAAATGAAATACCATGTAGAAATCTCAATTGGACCCAGGTGCTTTTATGAAATAGAGATTCATGATCTATGAAATCTTGAATAAGCAGAGCCACATTTTGGGAGTAGAAATTGTACATACACAATTGATCTCTTAGCTTTTTCTATGTTCACTTTATTTTCTTTGCTAAAATAATTTGAACTTTATTTATAAATGATTAGGAAATGTGTTAGTGTTAGTTACAGTTGGACTCTACTGAAGATTTTAAAAATTATTTATGCAGAGCAATACCTGGGAAACATTTAATAAAATATTCTTTCTAGCAGCAGTATATCTGATTAGCTGTTAGCTATTGGCAATGCAAATATATATATATATATATATATATATATATATATATATACATATATACACATATATACATATAGATAGAGATACACAAATTATGAATTTATGAGCAATGCTAGTTGGGAAATTTATTTATTTTATTTTTATTTTTGAAGAACCAAGGACTGAACTCAGACCCTTGGGCTTGCCAGGAAAGCACTTATTTTACTGAGCTATGCCCTCTACCCCTAAAATGTATTTTGTCATAGAGCTTGTGGGTGGATTTTTAGGAAAGGCAAATTGTATAGGGATATTGGTATGTCTTATGAAATGATTCCCATTGTGAGAGAAAAAGGTTCTCAACAATCAAAAAGAAAAGATTATCTATAATTTGGATGCTACCAACTCAGTTTTCACATAAACTTTAGAATCTGCTCTGTTAATCAAGGGGAGAAACTTTGTCAGGCAGAGATAATAGTATTACTTCACCTCACTATGTGGAGTTCTGATCTACCTTCATTCAGTGCTGTCAAAACTGCTAACACAGAGAGCAAAAGGCTGGAAGGATGGTTTAGTAGCATAAGTGACTACCTGGAAAGTGTGAAGTTTTGAGTTTAATCCCTGATATGAACAGAAAAAAAAAAGACCCACAGAGACAAATGTTGAGATCATGATTGGACTTTGACTTATTCTATCTTTTGCTGTTAAAAGAAAAATAATAAAGAATAGTAAAGAATAGAAATTTATTCCCCCTAGTTTTAGCTGCTGGGAAATTTAAGATCATAGGACCAACAAGTTCTGTTGTATAATGTAATCTTTTGTCTGCTTCTAAGAAATATTTTATTGCTATGTCATTTGGAGGAAAGGTACAAAGAATTCTTACCTAATAGAAGACTATCTAAAGTCTTCATTGGAAAAAGTCATAATACAGGGCAAAAATCTTATGCTCCAGTTGCTTCTTTCATCTGCCAATTCAACACTACAACACTACAACATATATAGCTTTCACATCCTCACTATAGCAAACCAGCTAAACCAAGTATACAGAGACATAAATACAACAAAGATGCAGAGATAGAACAGTATCCTATAAGTATAGAAGAAAATAGCATAATAAATACTTAATATTTAAGTATTAAATTTATTGAGATAACATATTGTCACTTCAAAGCAAAAATTATTTTTTCCAGAGTGTATTTATGCACTAAGCTTCAACATGTCTGGGTTGATTTCAGTTAATACCTTATCTTACAATAGTAAATCATATATACTTATACATATTGATTCCTATGTGTTTCATGATCAGTAGGCCAAGAAAAGGAAGAGAAATACTTCAAACCAGTAAGTTCAGAAATTAGAATATATACTGAAATTATTTTATCTGAGATATTTTCATGTTGTATGAAAGCAATTAAAGCTAGGCATAGTTGTGCACACCTGCAATCCCTAAGCTCAGGAAGTGAGGCAGAGGGATGTAGGTTAAAGCCCTAATGCTACTTAGGGAGCTGAAGACCATGCTCCCCTCTGATAGTGAGACAAATATTTTGCATTATTTGATTTCATTTTATTTACAAATATAGGTATATTATTCAGTTAAAATTAAATACAAGAGATTGTACTATATGAAAATTGTCCCTATAATTTTTACATCAGTATTGTTTGAAATCAACCATGTTATTGTATTTGTAGTGCTTATTTAAAGTTCATACTATTAAACTAGATTCTTGCTTTTACAAGGTCTTACAAACCACATTAGTATTGATAACTACAGTTTAGTGTTAACTGAAAAAAACCTGTTAGCAACATACATATAATTTAATAATAATGCTATTTATTTAAATACCAGTTTTTTTAAATCCAGAAGCCATTATATAATTATTTGTACATTCAGATTGCCACATATTGCCAAGGAGATTGCTTAGGGTCATAATGTCTTCTAGGCAAGTGCACAGTCCAGAGTTCAATCCTCAGTACATAAAGAAAAAACTACCACATAGATCATGTAAAATCACAGTAGACCTCCAGTGTGAATACAAAAATAGGTGAATCAGTTGAAAACTCAATTTTATTCTGTTCTTATGGTAGTATCCTGCATAAACAGGGAGACAGTAAAATGACTGGAGTCTTAGCTTTAAAAAAATGGGAAAGAAAAAAATTTCCATATGTTTTGTTACTTGGGGATGCTTACGTGTCATGATGAAGTGTTAGTATCAAGGAAATAACAGCTTCAACCTGCAACTTTACAGTATAGCTATTTAGTGACTGCTGTAATTTGAACTTCAGTACATTGAGAATGTACAGTATAGCAATGAGTTTAGTTTCCCTTAGACTAAAAACCATTTCTTGGTCAAGTAATATGAAGACTAGTATTTGGAAATTTCTTATAGGTTAGATTTAGCTTACATTTTTGTTCAGAATATATTTTTAATACAGAAATGCAGAGGCAGAAAGTGAAACATTTGTTCTTTAAACCTTCCAATGGAATGCAAAAATTATATGTGACCATGGCAAAATTTCAGTTGTGAACACCATGCTTTGAAATTTTAGACTAGAGTATGTCTTTTGGTGCCTAGGTTAGCAACTTAAAACCCTCATTATTTCTGCATTTATTAAACTATGCCTTTTGTTCCATTTGTAGACCAGGCAATTGACTTTGATAAAAGTTGATCCACATGCAGAGATCTCCTTTGATCTTGGCTTTCTATGTGATTCATCCGAGGGCACCCTAGAAGGGTTGAGATAATACTTTTAACTGGTTTCCTTTTTCTTTTAGGTTGGCTATTTTCATTTACATACCTGAAACTTTTGCTCTTTCTATTTCTAGTAGTGAAAGGGATTTTGCACCATAAATGCTATGCCTTACATATATTTTGCAGGATTTTTGCGAATTAATATCCTTGTTTCAGATACAGCTTATCGATGTTTTTTAAAAAATATGTAGATTTATATACACAGATTTTGTATGTGTGTCTATGCTTGGGTGAATTAGAATCTATGTGAATCATAAGGTGAATTTTTTAATGTTACTAATGTAGAGAAGGATTTTGTTTGTTTGTTTGCTTTGGCTAGCTCAGGCTGCACTGAGGGCAGGTTTGGTGCAGCTTGTGGAACTGGGGATTGAACTGTTATCCCCTGTGCCTGACTGAGTTTGCTCAAGCAGGTGATTTAAACAGCTGAGCTAGCCCAGAAGCCCTGATGTTACTAATGTTATAATGGGTTTCCCAGTTCATAGCTGGACTACAGACAGTTGCTTCTGTATTACAATGTCGTGCTCTAGATTTGACTGTAGTGCTTACACTGAGCAAAGTCTTCTACAGTGTTGAAGGATTTTACTTCTGAAGCAGAAATATTGCATTGTATTCTATCTGTGAGTACCCAAAATGTTGTTTTCAAGGTTAGATCCGTGAAGGTAGATGCGGTCCAGTGAAAAGCAGGTCTGCTCTAAGGCTAAGATTTGTGTTGAGAGCTGCATTGTACTTGGCATTGTACTATAATGTGAAATTCCTCCTTTCTCCTTCTATTCCTCTATACACAGGAGTTACATTTGCAAAAGGCTGATGGTGGGCTATTGTTGTTCTATCACTCTCAACTTTTGGTCTGCTTTTTGAGAGAACTTAACTAATGTAAGTACTAAGTAGGCTAGGTAAAGACAATAAATACTAATAATACTGTAATAATTTTTCTTTTCAGGCTTGTGAACAATACAATATCCCAAATGATAAGTGTAGAATAGATACTTCCTGTCCAAGACAGAACCACGCACTTATGAAACGTTTTCCTGGTTATGATCTTAGAACATATCCTGGTAGAGAAAAATTCTTGAAGTTGTAGTTGATCTAGTTATTATAGTTTGTATCTAGGTGTCCCCCTACAGCCTCAAGTAGTCATGAGGAGTCTTCTATAGTTTGTGATCAATTCATTGTTCAAGGCTGAGATTCTGGGTGTGAGTGCCACACTCCACCTGGGGAACATAATCTGTGTTACAGTGTAAGGACTGGGGAGAGGCCAGCTAGCTGCCAAGCTCCTCCTCTTCCCTTTTGCTCTTTGATACCCTGACTCCCATGAGCAGCTGCCCTCTGCCATGAGTCACTCTGTCTTGGAGTCAGTTGAACACGGACTGAAAACTCCACAAACTGTGAGCTAAATAAACCTTTTCTTAATTAATTTGGGTGTGGGATACTTTGTCCCAGCAACAATAGAAAAGTTATTGAGACAGTTATATTCTATGGGATTCTAGGAACTTTGCTTTTGAAGAAAAAATTGTTGGATATCACCAATTGGTTTTAAAAACTAGCGAAACTATAATGAAATCCACTCAGTTAAAAACTAACTACACAAAGATGCGTTGAAAGATAGCTTTCAAAGGGCTCTTATCTCTCCAATAAAAGCCAAGGGCAACACAGAAGATCTAGTATAGTCATAGAGCTCCAGAGCTACTTGCATGCTGCTAGCATTCTCAGTAGTGGTGAAAGTGAAATTGGGCATGCAAACTTCTGGAAATGTGTATTGTGGAAGAGAATATGGAGACCCACAAAACCTCAGCATTTATGGAGGTTGCCTTCTTTTTATCATTAGAGCAGCAGTTCTGGTTTTATGAGGCTAAGAAGTGTGCCCTTGAGAAGGTGACATGTGACTTCTCAGTAGTTTTCGTGCTATCTTTGTTGACTTTCAAGTTTGTAATTAAGATTACATTCAAACGTATCTTGGTTGGGAGAATGCAGAACATGATCAAGAAAAGATATTACACAATAGTGAAGATATCCAAACTTAGGTAGACTCTATCAGCAAGTAACAAGGATACTTTACTGGAACTGGACTTTTAGGGTGCCTGATGAAAAGGATAAGAATGTAAGACTCAATAAAAATTCATGAATTTAGAAATGTTCTCTAGTCATGGAATAAACTTATAACATTGCAAGATCATCAAAGATGAGATCATTTTCACTGCCAAAGAGGAACTAGTAAGCATAGAAAAAATGATAATTGATGTATAATGTTCAATACAGTTCTATTACTACAAAAGAAAAAAGTGACCTTTGTTAATTTAATAAGCCATGGTATCCTCCAGAAGGTCCAGTTGTTCATCGCCACATGGTGGATACTCACTATGAGTTTGTCTGCCTTTTGTGCTTTTGAACATCAAAGTGACTACTCAAGTGATTGTGGTACACTTGATCCTTAGACTCAGGACTCCATGCCGCATAGCATTTGGCCAGAACTTTTACTTTACCATAAGAGTTGGCTTGTGGTCTAGGGATTCAGTGATGTCGTCAGGGAATAGTTATATGGTCTTCAAATGTCACAAAGAAATCAGTGCAATGGGTCAGGATGCTACCCTGCAGCATGGATTGTATGCAGTGATTCACAGGGTTGTGTGTCCCTAGGGGTGCCAGAATATTGAATGGCCAGCATATGTGCCATATTACTATTATAGATGTAATCAATTACAGTATCAGTAGGGATTGAGATTGAATTTTTTATTTCCCTTTTAGAAATTAAAATTTTTGTTGTTGTTGATAAAGAGTCTTGCTACACAGTTCAGACTCAGTGATCTTCAGGCCTCAGCCTCTCTTGCTCTGGGATTGCAGGTATGGCCACCATGTCCAGTTTCAGTACTGGCGATCAGACCTGGGTCTTTATGCTTGCTAGGCTGGCACTTAGACTGCCAAGCTATCACCCCAGCCCTGAGATTGCTTTTATAAAATGAAGCAATATGGGCTTCATGTTGAAAAACAATAGAAAGTATATTTTGATGTGTGTAAATATTATTTATTCCTAAAGAATGGTGTAATAGTGAACAGGACTAATCACAAACCCTAGCCTGCTGAGAGAATAATTAACAAAAGTTCAGAAGCTCAGGAGTGAATCTTTGAATCATTTTATCTTTTGAAGAACAAATGGGAGACAAAGTTTCAATAAATAATTTTATGCTTCTAAATCCAGAGTTTTCTGAGTAGCTTATTGAAAATCTTGGTAACTATATTTGACTAACAAATATGCCTTGGTCCTCAGAAATTGTGGGTTTCTACTAAGTTGCTTGCTTATACTGTCTTGTGATAAACTGGGAGGATACTTTTTTATTTCTCTTTGAGTCAGTTGATACAATTCATGGTAGGAAACAGAACGTTTTTATGCAACAAAATGAAGTCCTGTTTTTTTAAAATTTTTCTTCATTGTTGTCTTTCGTTTTATAAACCTTATGTTCTGAATGTTTCCCTTCCTTACTCATGATCTTTACCTTAATACATATCTTGCAAGCCTCACCTCATCTTGCCATATACTTGTCTACAAACCAAAAATAACTTAGTGTAAACTTCATGAGGTTTCTAAAAAATAAAAAAAAGCCTAAAAAAAAAAAACAAAACAAAACAAAAAACCCTCCAGAATGGTCTCTCCTTGTGCACACAACTGGCATTCTGGAAATATTTCCTAAAAGAATATTTACTGCAGTTCAGAGGAAGATCAAATCTGGCCACCAAGTTATACTTCTTCTTGTCCCATATTTTAACCATTCAGGTGTTATAAAACAGATATAATTATCTGAGCAGCTTATAAAAATAGTAAATTATTTGTCACATTTATGAAAGCTAAGAAATTCAAGATCAGCGCAGTGGCAGGTTTGATGGCTGCTGAGAATTTTAGTTTTCTATCCTACTCATGGGTGTGACTTTCATGACCAATCTCTCTCATGAGCTGATCTCCCTCAAAGGCCATCCCTTCTGATACTGTCTGCTTGGGAGTCAAAATTTCATCATATTAATTACAGGGATACACAAAGATTCAGAACACAGCACCACGTTAACATATTTCTATCTCTCGTACTGGATGAGTACAGCTAGCTGATGTCTTCTGTTAGACAGAGGAAAGAGTGAAACTAGTTTAGCCTTTATGGAAAACAATTGCAGTGTTTCTGAAAGCACTAAAAATAGAGCTATGGTATATAAATCTTCAATCCCTATACTGGGTTTATATCCAAGGAAAAAGCATCAGTATATGCCAAGAAGGCGTGAGCACCTGCGTTTATGACAGGCTTGCACACAACAGCTGACATATGGAATCAACAGAAGGATCTATAGACAGACAAATGGTTAAGGAAAATGGGGCACATATACAGAACGGAGCCATAAAAAGAACGACATTCTGTCATTTTCAGCAATGGGGATGGAAATATTCGACTCAATATTAAGAAATAGTGGAAATAGTAGTTGACTCTGTAGGTACGTCTTGAGAGTCGTATCTTACACAAGGACAAAATGAGTTTGCTCCATGCCATATGTCTATTCGTTATCTAGAAACACAGTAGGGAAACATTGTCTTCTCAAAAATTTGCACAGTAGTATTGTCAGTATAGGAAGATTTTTAAAAATGGAAATTTGTTCTCTGATATGATCAAAAGAAAAGAGAAAGAGTGGATTCAGTCCCCAAATTTCAGCTGAGTGTAGAGTTATTATTAAGCAACTGACATCAACTGTTTAAAATGATCTTGGAACACAGTTTACTTGAAAGCACTTAGTCTACTCTGGAAACTCTTCATAGATACATGGCCCACACAGACTGTGGGCTGCTCTATGCACAAGCAAGCTATCGATCAATGCCTAAAAATTGGTATCAGTGGTGGATATAAATTTTTCACCAGATAGTTTTAAAAATTTGGGTCCTTACTTCACCAGATTATAGTAATTAAAAGATAATTTGTCTGGAAAGAGTAAAAATATTGGTATTTATAAAAACTACTTTGATGATTCTAATGCTCCCAGAATTAAAATAATTATCAGTTAAAGCAAACAGACAAGTAAGAGAGGAACAGAGAGAAAGAGATAGAGAGAGACAGAGAGATGGAGACAGAGAAAGAGAGATTTGAATATTTCTGCCTTTAAAATTAATAGAAAATTGTATTTGACTGAACTGTTGTTGAGGTGACGGTAATTACATTATACTAGAAAGGGATCCGAGGTACCCCACTGTCATGTTGTTCCTTGCCTAAATTATAGCTCCATGTCAATCTAAGTACCAGTGTTACACTGTTTAACTGCCTCCATCCCCACCTTAATATTTCTTCTAGTGTATTTTTGCCAGTGTACTCCAATCTAGATCCGTTCAAGTGATATATAATGCAAGTTATAGTTTTCACAAATTTCACTTTAAATCATAACTTCAAGGAATGAGGAATGGTGTTTATACCATGGTTAACTTTTTAATGAAGGAAAATATTACATTATGTTAGAGTCACATGCAAAACAAAAGCCTAGGCAAATAGACTGATGTTTAAAGATCAGGCACAGAGCCCTTTGCTCTCCATTGTGCTGCCTCTTCATTGAGGCATGCTAGTCTTCTATGGCTTTGATGCCAGCTACAGCTTTTGGATTAATCCTCAACCCTAGTTCTTTGAGGCTTAATAAGCTGTAACATATCAATTTCTATATGTCCTGTCTCCCATAGTGATGGTTTAGTTTTTCCTTTATCATTTCTGGAAGTACCATCAGTGTCAACTGGGTCAATAAAAGCATCAGCATTTGGACAGTTCATGTTGTGCTGGTCAGCTAGGGCCCCCATGCCAAGAATCATGTGGTGCAACATTCCATGAACATCCCCAAGACGTCAGGATTAGGCTTCAATGACACGTTTCTCACATCGAGTGAGACCATAATTTTTAATCTACTACATTCCATTGTTGAGTTATTCAGTCATTTCATAGTGTCTTCTGGTAACAATTAATACAACCATAAAAAGAGGGAAAATAACACAGGAAAACACGCACGCAAATTGAAAGCAGATATCTGAATGCTGCTGTCCCACAAACTTTGATTAACCACATGTCTGCCTGGAAACTTGTAACTAACATTCATATGTGATGTTATCATATAAAGTATGGTGAAGAAACCACAATGGAGCCTCTCTGTACATTCTGGAATTAATATCTATATGCAGATAATTAAAAGAAAAATAAAAAAAACACAAAACGAACATACACAGGGGAAGGTAGGAAGGAAGTGAGCATCATCCAAAAATGTCATATTGTGGAAACCTCAGGGGAAAATAAAGCTTTATGTGATCCTGGCACGCAGCGCTGCTGCTGGAACCAGGAGTCTGAAGTCCTTCGGCTTGGAAATAAGGCTTTCAGTAATAAAGATGTGTGGCTGGAATTAAACTCACCACTCCCATTACTGTAGTCAGAACTATGTTCCTTATTTTCATATACTGCCCTGGAAACAGTTTCTCAAATTGTTTTATATGAATGCTTCCAAATAAGTCATGGTAGCATCAAATGATATTAAATAAACTTTTTATTGCTTATGTGAGCATTGTTTTAACATTATAAAGGTTTTGTTATGCACAGCAGCATGAAGAAAAACCAGAGAGAACAAACTTTAGTTTTTGACCCAGAGGAAAACTTTAGAGGGTTGCCGAGTTTACTCATTGGTAATGAGTACAATAATCAGTGTCTTCACAAACTAATAACCTTCCTGGTTTATGTATGTGTGTGTTGAATATTATTGGCATTCATAAATGTAAAGCCAGATATGGTATAAATGATTTCAATGTTTGTTTATATGCTTCACAGTATAATGCAGCAGGATTTGGGAAAAAGCAAGTCTCAGATTTCAGGCATAATTAAGAACACATGTAGATTTCAGTGTACAATTCACTGCACTTTGCTTTCTTTATAATAGACTAAATTTTAAAAACAATATGTTTATATTATCAGTTTTTTTGTGAACTTGAGTTGTGTGTGTGTGTGTGTGTGTATGTGTGCTTGTGTGTGTTAGATAGGGGAGCTAAGATCTGTTTTAAGGAGTCTTTGATATGCCTAAATGTCAGCTCAAGTGAAACTAAAATGCAAGATGATTTTTATACATGATTTTAAAAGAAAATTATAAAACTTCAGCACTATAGAATTTCTTGACACAGTTTATCATACTACCTCATACATGTTAAAGAGCCAGAGAGAACTCACTACAAGTATTGAATAATATAGACCTGAACATTCTTGTTTCAAGTCTCTTTGAATGAATGTATTCTTATATTCATTTATCTTTGAGAAATTGTGGTTAAATTAATAATAATAAAATAATAATACATTCAGCAGTGGAATGATAGCAAATAATAATCTTAACATAAACATTTAGATTTCTTTCAGTAAATTGCTCCACCAAAAAATCAGTTAAAACAAATTTAAAGCTGGGTGTGGTGGCGCACGCCTGTAATCCCAGCACTCAGGAGGCTGAGGCAGGAGGATTGATGTGAGTTCGAGACCAGCCTGGGCTACAAAAGTGAGCTCAAGGCCAGCCTGAACTGCATAGTTAGACCCTATCTCAAAAAGACAAAAAAAAAAAAATTAAATCAAACACATTATCTCTGTAATAAATAATTCTTTCTCGATCTTTGTTCTATATTATCTGATTCTTCATTTACCAATGCCCCTTACTTGACATGAGTAAAAATTTCATTGTACTGGGACACATAGAGAACTTCCATAAATAAATATTAGCAGAATATTTTCTTAACACTTTTTGAATAAAATTTGAGAGTGTTAGAAATTAAAGGATCATAAGACAATGTTTGTTAGTCCAGAAAAGGAAAAGTTAATAGTCCTGGAAAAATAAGCATAAATTGACAAAAGCAAGCCAGTGTTATAGCTCAGCAGCACAGGGTATGCTTGGCAAGGCATGGTCCTGAGACCATGAAAGAAAGAAAGAAAGAAAGAAAGAAAGAAAGAAAGAAAGAAAGAAAGAAAGAAAGAAAAGAAAGAAAGAAAGAGAGAGAGAGATAGAGAGAGAGGGAGAGAGAGAGAGAAAGAAAAGAAAAGAAAAGAAAAGAAAAGAAAAGAAAAGAAAAGAAAAGAAAAGAAAAGAAAAAAATTTACAGAAGCAACAACCATGGATCTGGTAGATTCTGTACTAAAATTGATGTTCCCTGGGCTCCTTCTGGGAGGATTTGGAGAAAAGATTATTATTTGTCAGGGTTCGTAATTCTAGAGGGAGAAGTATAAAGCTTAGCAAATGGTGAATCTGTAGCAAAGAAAAAATAGTTTTGGTCCATGTGAGATACATATTATTTGTCATCAGTGTTTATATCACATTCTCTTAGTATTGGTCCTTAGCAAATGTTCTTTGAAATATAAATTCTTTCAGACTTCCAGGGATTAAACTCAATTTGCTCATAAGATCTTTCACATGCTAAAAACGTACTTAATATATTTGATTTAAAAACCTTCAGTGTGGTTTTAAGAAATAAACTGTTCAGTGCATGTGTATGCATATGTATGTTGGGGGGAGAGGGAGAGGGAGAGGGAGAGGGAGAGGGAGAGGGAGAGAATAAGGATATGCCATATGTTATTTTGGGAACAGAGAAGAGTTCACTTAGAGATACTACACATTATAAAGATTGTGCACTATTCTGTCTATGTAGGATGACAGTTCTTCCTTTCAGAGTTCTTGATATCAAAAATCCTTTATATTATCACTCTTCAGTATCTGCATCATTAGAAATTGTAACAAAAATTATTTTCTATAACTATTCTTCTGAATTCTTTTAATTATTGCATCACAGGAATGTCCTCCCTATAGTCTGTGGATTGAACATTCCTGTGTTATAATTAGAAAATATAAAAAAGCAAAAGCTGCTGCTTCTATACATTATCTATATTATATTATATATTTAATGTATGGCCAATACAATTCCTCCTATTTTGAAGTAGTCTAGGCATGTCTGGTGTGTTATACTTACTGTGTTGGTTGGAATTTCCATTGCTGGAATCCATAGCTGACATTCATAACTCACAGGAGAACAACTTAATGTGATGTATGGTTTTGGCAGATTCAGTGCACAGTCAGGTGTCTCCAAAGCATGAGCAGGAGGGTAGCAGAGCACTGAAGACAGACATGAGCTGCTCAGTGAATGAACACAAGGGAGAAAATGAGGACAGCCTGAAAGAAGAACTTTTAAGTTCCCAAGGCCACCCCATGTGAACCACGTGGACACACCCAGAGGCATGGCCTACAAATCCAGTCATTTCCTAGTCCAATGCACTTGATGTATTAGGATTAAAGACACAAGCCACTCCTATTTAACTTTATACTAAATATATCTCTTTAAATCCTATTTATTCTCCTAATAGATAAAAGGGGTTCATAATTTCATTTACCTAATAAAACTCTCTGATGTACAGCTAGAATGCTGTACTATCTTCCTCTACATCTCTACCATTCTAGCATTTTCCAAAAGTTCAAATTCAAGTCTCTTCTAACACTTAACTTAGATGTTTCAATATAAACCTATGAGAAAATAAAAACAAAAAAACAAGCCTTATCCTCTTAAAGTGCAGTAACACAAATTAAGCTCTCCAATTTCAAAGGCAAGAAATAGGGGATTGAGTTGAACCAAGGTGAGCCCAAAACCCTGCAGGACAAACACGGAGTCCATGGTTCCATCAATGCTGTCTGGGGCATGTGATACTAAAGAGTGAGATCTAAGGGTCCCATCCTGTGATCTTGATGAACACAACCCATATGTCCTCTCTCCTGGACTGGCTCTGCTCAGGCCTTCAGCTTTCCTTTTTCTGAATTGAAACCTCCAGAGCCTGACATATTCTGCCCAATTTCATATCAGCAGATTTTGTAAACTCTGACCAGAAAATCCCATCAAACATTTTGTACAAAATTCTAGGTCTTCCTTTAGGCCACAAAACAAACTCCTGCCACAAACAGTTCCAAAAGCTTCGAAATCATATAGTCAGGTACTATCATAGTAATAAACTCCATTTTCTGGTATTAATTTTATATACTAGCTAACATTCTTACTGTTGCACAAAAACTTTGCTCATAACTTTTAGTTTTCTTTAACTGGACATCTTGCACATTGCAGAAATGGGATGTTTATTTAATTAAAAATCTGGTATTCCAACAAGTCATGCTTGTCTGGCTGATATTATCTCAAGCTAAGTTCATCCAGGTCACACTCATGATTACCTCTGGGACAAAAAGTAAGCAATAAACCAGTTTTGATAGTGGTGTACACAAAGAAAAAAGGTAAATTCAACTATATTTATTTTTCATAGTTGATCTAATATTGGAATCTGATGTTAGGACAAGCAAAACTTAAGAACTATTCTGATCCATAAAAGTGCCCCAAACTCACCCAATGCTGTATAGAAATAGGAGAAATGCTCAGAATATAAAGAATTTACTTTAACGTCAGAGGTATTCTTATCCAACAATCTGTAGGCATTAAGATAGAGAAAATTTTAAATTTTATCAAAAGTAACCTTTGGCATATGTGTGTTAAGTACTTCTAGTACAGTATCAGCTGTTTACTTTTAAATCACTGGTAGTGCAAGGTTATATGAAATATTAACATAATTCTTTCTTGATAAATTTTCTAATCTAGAGAAAGGAAGAATGCATATGCAAATAATGTTATAATATTGCAACACAGTCTTCTATGGAGGTAATGATAAACACTCTGAAACTACTGAAAAGATCTATAAAGCAGACATTTCAGTGGATCACATCGTGCACGCAGGGCTGTTGCTAGAAGCAGTCGGTTCCTCCATGCAGAAGTTACTTTTCAAAGGCATATGAACTTTACATGCTAGAGCGGAAAGAGGAAAAAGTGAAGACAGAAAAATGGTTAATGATAACCACAGTGATATGCATTAAGTCTAATCTGAATAAACCACTGATTGTACAAAGTAGCTTGTACCTCACCCAATGTTTTAAGACATATTGGTTATAATTGTGGTCATAAGAAGGTACACAGCTTGAGGTAGAAAGCGTCTTAGCAGAAGAGAGCTGGACCCATATTGATAGAGTTAGAAACATTATTCCTGTATTCAGATAGAAGACCTGACCTTAGAAGAAACTAAGTAGTAGGCAAGTAATGAAAGCATGAAAAATTATCATATCCTTAGAAAGCTCTGTCTGCCTTGCACATGGAAAAATACAAACAGGCAAAATACGAGTGTTTCTGATTCTTCATGGCTCGTTAAGATTAGAAGAAAGTAGTTGAAACTTGGATTTTCAGCTCTACATCTCTAATATAGAAATGTGAATGGTTAGCTGAAATGACAAGATCTTACTCTCCTGTGCACTTCCAAAGGAGATATAAAGGATCTTAAAAGTATGTACATATAATATTCTGGTTTTTAAAATTCGGAAAAATAAGAGCTATTGCATACAATTCTATGTGTTGGGCTGACAAATATTTTTTTCAGTTTCATGGAACTGGAGAATGAATTTCCTCATGGAAAGTGGTATGACTTATGTATCATCACCTATATGAAGAGAAAGTGAACTTCACTGGTTATTAATTTGACAGCATACATTTGAAAGCATGTTTCATAAATTAAACAACTTAAGAAGAATGAACCAAATTTTAGCTTGATAACTTGAATTATTTCCTTTCAGGTAGAGGACAGTTTAGCCTTGAATGTGATTTGTTACTAAATTGCACTGGAACTGAGCATAGGAATTTCTAAATTAATTAATATTGAGAAAGAAAAAGAGCAATTCATTCATCCATAACTGTTCAGCAGTGACTTTGTTCAATAGGTACCCTTCATTATATTTTCTCTTAACTGGCCTTTTCAGATAACTTTGTGGAGGCAAAGTTAATAAAACAAATCTTCCCTTGAGGAACTTCCAGACAAGTACACCTAAAAGGTACGTGGGAAGATAGATGAATGTTAATAAAATAAGACAAATAGCATGGAGAGAAAGAAACAACTGTGTAAAATATTCCAAGGAGGATTCACTGAGGTAATATCAGAATTTTGTCTTTAATTTTAGACTGCAGCAAGTCAGATTTATAAGAGATTGTCTGTGAGGGAAGATATTATAGCTCACAAGTGTGTATCTGAGAATACCGAATTTGCAATCTTTAGCTACAACAGAATTAAACTCTCAAAATCAAAAAGCAAAAAAAAGAATATATATATATATATATATATATATATATATATATATATATATATATATATATTAATTGACACGCTTGAGGTGCTGTGATTTGAATTCTTTGTCTTCTCAGCAATGTTAGTCAATGTATTCTACTAGACAGAGTTAAAAAGAAAGAGAAAAGAAGAAAAGAAAAAGAAAAAAAGAAAAGAAAAGAAAAGAGAAAAGAAATCTTCCCCACCTGCCATGCTTAACTGGCTCTTGGGCTCGCTGAGCCCGTGATAGGATCTGAGCATGCTGATGCATGCCTATAATCCCAACATTTGGGAAGCAAGAAACAGGATTCCTATGAGTCAGAGCTGCATAGTGAGACCCTGTACACATTAAAAAAAAAAAAAAAGAAAGAGAGAAAGAGGGGGTGAGGGAGGCAGGAAGGGAGGGAGGGAGAGAGAAAGAGGAAGGGAGGGAGACAGACAGAGAGAGAGAGAGAAAGAGAGAGAGAGAGAGAGGAAAAAGGAAATCTTGTGTTCATCTGCCACCAAACTATTTTCTCCAATTGTTCATATTTTATCCATCAAACCTATATAGTAAATATCATCATGATCAGAAAGTATATTTTAAATTGCTTCTCAGGCTTTTGGCTAAGATTAAGTGCAGAAAGAATATTTTACAAACAAGTATGTAGATACCCAGTAGTGAAAGCGTTCCCATATTATTTTTCAATGTGTTGGCTTAGTGGAAAAAAAATTGTTGTACTTTGAAATTCACTTACAGAATTTGATTCTTAGTTTATTTTAAATACATTCATTTATTTACAGAATCTACTTACTATCTTCTCATCTGTAATCGGAGCACTAGGGAAGCTAAAACAGGATGACCGCCATGAATCGGAGCCCAGCTTGGGCCACTTGATGAGTTCAAGGCCAACCAGAATTAGAGAGTGTGGCCCTGTCTCAAAAATTGTAAAATGCTATGAATGGGAATATGCCACTATTTCCGTGATTTTCTATGATGTCAGTACATGCCTGCCAAAGTAGAGCTGAGAGACCTTGTAATAAAAACTATTCTATTCATCTTTGTTTTCTAAAAGAGAATGTGGAAACTTTAATAAAAAACACCTATCTGTATGAACAAAAATATGATAGATATATAGTTACTTTCCCTTAGTTCAATAAGATTTGTACTGCTAGTGTTTAGAGATTTGTTCTAATAGTGTTGAGACAAGATATCATGTATACATCTTGTACTATGAATAACTACTACAGTTATTGTAACTGTCCTACTGATCTGTTTTGAAACTGTCTCATTTCTATTTCTTTCTCATTAAAATTAATAAAGTGCACTATATTCTACCCTTAGCCTGATTAATTATTGCTCATATGAAAATGACTTATTTTTCTGAATTTTGAGGTTTTCATATATAAATCTTTGGTGAAAACGACTAATTTATATAGATTATTTGCTATGTGATTTATATATACATATATTTCATTAAATATTATATATATGTTCTATATTTTGTTTTCCATGAAAACTGAGACAGAAATAAATGCATGGTTTTTCTGAAGTAGTGTTTATAGCTATTTTGATTTACTAAGTTTTTGCTATAATAATGTGTAACTTTCATTTCTTTTTCTGATTGTTCTATATATGTTATTATTTTGTTGGACAGGTAAATGAAGTAATATTTTTAAATTCTTAAAAAAAAGAGTGGCTGTTCATAATGTGCTGTTAGTATTATCATGTTGTAGAATATAAGGGTGAAAGACATTTAACATACTTCTGCATGTATCTATGTATATAAACATTTTAATATTCATTTTAAATTTTATAAATATCTTATTGCCAAATTATAAATTGAAATAAACATTTCACTTTGAATTTTATAGCTTTCTGTCCTATGAGTGAAGAGTTTAATTTCATTACAAATACATAAGCTAAGCGATAGGTCCCTGGCTAGCTCGATTGTTTTTAAAAAAGAAAAAGCCCATTCAAGCCATACTTTCTCCTAATTCTCACACTTAGTCCTGGTTTACTCAGGTTTCTTTATAAGTCATGGTATCCTCAAAGAATTAGCTATGGGCAAGAAAGAAATCTTTACTCCCTTGGAATAATCAACTGAATTATCCTGGGATAGGAAAACAGGAGTGAAACAAGGATTTGAGTATTTTCAAGCACAGTTAGACTTGAGGGTCCTTGTCTGCTTGCACTAAGAGATTTTAAACAAGAAGGTATCCACTTACCTTAAGAAGTACAAAGTTTATTTAAGAGCCCCTGATTTCTTTAGAATATGATCTGAGTCTTGGCAGTGAACAGAAACACGTGATTTTGCAACATGTGTCCACATGTGGTTCATGAACTCCACATGTGCTCTTTCAGTGGGTCCTGTGACCTTACTGTGGATCACATGTGTTTTACATATGTCCTGTATGGCTCACATCTGTTTTAAACATTTTTCCCTGACAGTAGACACCCTTGTTATATTACCATTTGCTATAATAATTAAATTCAAGGAACTTAACTTGAGAGGATTTGTGGGGGAGGGTATTGGTTAGTTTTGATTTATATTTGGTGGTGTGTTGAGTGATATCTATTATAACTGCTTATCATTTTTCTTTGTAGGAATTCTGTTGCTGCCTTTAACCTCACTGAAGCCAGACTAATCCGGAGATGTTCTTAAACTCCTGTGACTCAGATGAAGGTTATCATTTTAAGGAGAGACCTTGAATATCTACTCTGGATTTAAAGCACAAAAATAAATAAATAAATATAATAAACACATTTCCTAGAGGAAAAATCTCCTTCAATTTCATACTGCAGGCACCCAGTGCAAAGCTTATAAACACACACACACAATAAATAACAAGACATTAATCATGTCACAAAATTAAATTTATATGAGAATCTTATAGATCACATTCACAAAAGCAGATACAAAATTAACATGGACATCTGCCTGTTTCACTTATATCAGCAGAAATAAAACTCATTGAAATGTAATGGATTATTTCGTTGTAGTATGCTAATTATCTTCTATCATCCTCATGTTGTAACTTCTTGCATTCACAGTTTTATTTGTGTACATGTTACCTATTAAATATGGAAGCAATCCCTTCTATTAATTACAAGTATATGTTTTCATCTATAATTAAAGAACATTCTAAAATGAGCCTTGCTATAATACCACATTTAATGAAGTCCAAGAAGAAGTGACTCTATTCTGTATCATTTCTTGGTATGTGTATATAATGCTCATTAGTGTTAATAATACTTGGAAGTCAGTGAAGCCTATGTGATTGTAGCTACCTTCTTCATACACTGGGTAGAAATGTGTTATCCTTTAGACAACAAGTTACCTAATGCTCAGTTGGCCAAATGTTGAAAGAGATTTGGTGCTGTAGGCGATTAAATCTACAGACTGCCCCTGAGGACCATGCAGTCATAAATAAGCATTTTAAAAGAATCTCAGACTTTAATGAAGAACAGGGGAATTTTCAATCAGTAATCAGAAACAGCTTTAGAAATAGAAGAATACTAGTATGCATATTTTGATTTGGTTCACAGAACACATATTGTGTCTCTGACATTCCAAAGGCTGGCTCTCATTGTACTGGTGAATACTTAGTGGATTTTGAGCATTTGAATTTAGAAGCAACATTAGAGAGTGCAAGTGGGAACTCTGTTGTTAAATGATTACGTTTAACTAAATTAATATTTAATTAATGTCAACAGGTAATGAGAGTAAGAACAGGTGCAGGAAAAATATATGAAATGCAAGGTGGAACAATTTTTTATTCTTATATTCACTGCATGCTATATGCAGTAGATAGATAGATAGATAGATAGACAGACAGACAGACAGACAGACAGACAGACAGATAGATAGATGAAACTTTTTGTGTTTCGACAAGCATGTTAATGCAGCTACAAAAATCATCCCAGCTAATGAATCCTCAGGAGTAAATACAATTCCATTTTCCTGTTGTTAAATATTAGAACACA
Organism: Myocastor coypus; assembly: GCA_004027025.1. Classification (NCBI taxonomy): domain Eukaryota; kingdom Metazoa; phylum Chordata; class Mammalia; order Rodentia; family Myocastoridae; genus Myocastor; species Myocastor coypus. Next base: position 54,533 of record PVJA010005341.1, on the reverse strand, counting down.
CCAGAAAGGCAGTAAAAGAAGGGCCTGTGAGAGAGACAAAGTGAGATCTGGCAGGGAAGGGAGGGTGGGGCTTACACGGAGACTTTTGGAATGGACATGATTTAAATGTTTTGTTTCACCTGAGGGATTACTATTCCACTAAATTAGGTCAGCAAAACTAGCCAGTCATGTTGTTTCATCTTTTTTTCTTCTACTTAGAGTCAGTAAGCACCCCATACGTCTTGCTGTGTACGAGACTGAATCAGTGAGGTGTGGATCCAGAGATACTATACAAGGTAAATAATAGCTAAACGCAGATGAGAGGCAGAAAAAAAAAAATGCAAGCAGAAACTGGTTGTGCAATCCTTTAGATTCATGCCAGGTATCTTGATTACAGAGGTAGCCACTTTACCAGTATCTTGTTCAGTGGGATCAAAAAGAAGGCATTTTTATTATTTGTCTTATTAGTTGCATAGATATAAGGAGAAAAGTGATTAGGAATATAGGGTCAATGCAAGTAAGTAGCAGACATGTAGGAAGTATGTGTGAGCCTACCCCATAGTAACCTCACCTGAACGTTGTACCCCTAAGCCTCGTTGCTTTTGCCACAGAGATATGTCATTTGCAATCTAAATTTCACATCCATGCTCTACTGGTTCTCCCTCATTCCTCAGACTTTTTACAATTTAAAATTTTTCCAATCTCATGGAAAAAATATCTCTCTACAGATATCAAAATCATTCAAATTCTTAACATCTCTTTCTTATTTTTTTCAGGAATACATTGACAATAGAGAAAAAGCCCTAACAATGATAGAATATTTAACTAAACAAAGTAGTAGGAATTCAACAATGCTTGCTCTATTGCATGATGTTATCTTCAAATTAGTTGTACAGGCTACCAGATATAAATGTGCAAAATCTCTTTATTAAACCTAATCTATGAACTCCTGTGCACCCTGACCCTGTTGGTTCTGTTCTGAAGTGTTTTAAACACAGAATCCAAATTCTGTTTTCTATTTTCATCATTGGTTTTTGTGTCCAAAATATGATCATTTCCCATCAAGGTAACTGCAGTAACTTTGCCATTGCATTAGCACATGCCATCTTATAACCTGCACGCAGTACAGCAAAAGTTTTGTTGCTGTTTTGTTTCACTGTGTTTAGCCATGTCACTTTCTTCGGTGATTTTTCACAATGCCATAACTTACAAGCCATTTTTTTTTCCTCAATGATCAATATCATTTTGGCTGCTGTAGCCTTTCCTTTACACACATTGTAGCAGCCCGTATAGATTCTGTGATGCCCTAAACACACCAAAAACTTCTTCGAAAGGGTATTTTATTAGTATTTTCTATTTTTTCTTCTACAAATGCATCGTACTGGATTACTGGTTTCCTTCTAAATATTTCAGTTCAGCTGCCAAGTTACTAAATAACTGACACTCCATAGCTCTATATTACTTTTTCTCCATTGATGAATATACATCTACTATAGCATTCACAGATCCTCACTTTTTAAAATACTATAAGGTACATAATATTCTTCAATATCCATTTGTTGGTTGAATTAATTTTTTCATTAGAAGAGAACAATACAGATGCAGAAATATTATCAAGTGTTACTGCATCAAGAAAGCTACAGAGTAGGAAAGACAGGAAATAGTAAAGAGTCCATAAAGGAAACTGTAAAAAGCAGAGCTCTCACGACTTCACAGCATCTGATGCTCAACACCAAAAGAAAATGTAGACATCAGACATGTTTACACGCTTACTCTGTGATAGTTTTCTAAGCACACAGTTGATTTTACTCCAGGAAGCAAAGAACATTGTCACTCCCTTTTCAAAAATGGTAATTTTAAGCTAGATATTAAGTAATTCATTCTAGTCTGCTAGTGAGAAAGTATCATATGTGGAGTTTAAATAAGGCAAACTGCCCCAGCACACGTCCTCCCACATGCTAGAATACATTGTCGTCAGCGATGCTGTGGTTCAGAGGATCTATAGGTATCTCACATTTTATTAATGGAATTGCTGAGCTTTCAAACACAGTAATGAATTCTGGAGTCATTGTGACATCCACCTGGTTCAAGATTATGTATTCCTGTGTAAATCACAATAGATGATGGGCTATCTCCTTTATGTTTATTTCTATAAACGCAACACATACGAAGTCATAGAGAGTCAACAATTCATTATTTTTAAAAAATATCACTATAAAATTTTCCTATAAACCTAATACTTTTTATTTAACCCATCTTTTCTAGAGTAAGACCAGGTACTTTTCCATGTGTGATTTTTGAAACAACTTCCAGCTAGAACTGTTGCATGTAAATGACCTCCAGGATTGATATCTTTTATGTTTTACAAGCCCAGTAGAGTATTGCACAGAATTGTGGTTGCTAAATGAAGTGGATTGACAACCGTTGTTCAACTTGTAACACCCAGCTGAATTAAACCGGTACAGTGCTGGCTGTGAGAGGCCCATCTGAGGATTGCTGTCTGCAGCCTGAGAAACAGAATTAGAGAAAAAGAGCAGCTGCTGCGAGCTGTTTGGAGCTATTGTTTCTTTTGTAAAAGCTTGCATGCTGCCTTTCCTGATGAACTTGGCTATTCATACAGTCAAAGGAGCTCAACATCCTGCTCTTGCTGAGAATGGGCATAGTTCACATTGGGGGAGAGCTCCTCCTTACTCTGAGAATTGCTTCCCGGCTCCAGAAGATAAGATGGTATACTGTTTAATGTCCTGGAGAAGCTTGATGGGCTGGTTTTCCTGATAGACTCAACTGTTCTTATCATCTGAGGAACTCTGGACCTCACTGTGGCTGAGGATGGCAGGGGTACTTTTCAGGGAAGCTCCAGTTGTTATTGTTGCTTCCTGGCTCCAGTGCAGACCCCTGAGCCTGCTAGCACAGGCCTTTCATCCTGTAGGCACAGACTTTACAGCTTCTAACACTGACCTCTGGGTCTCCCTATTGCGTATCTATGAAACAGGCCTGAATGAGGCATTGTTATGGGTTTTCTGTCTTTGGGATCCAGGCGCTCAGCTGAATTTGTTAGATCTTTAGTGTGTGGACAGATGTCCTGCACTGTCTTTGGATATGAATTTTAGACTAACTAGTACAAAATAATCTTATCATTATGTGTTCTGAATTGTTGTAAACCCTTAACTACAATATTAAGTATTTATGGGAAAGCATAAGTTTTCTATTCATATAGTAGTGATATGCTACTCAACTTGCACTTGCATAATTTTGGATAAATACGGTACATACAAAGACGCAATAGACATTCACTTGTATTTCTCACCCTGGAAATATTTGGATTCACACTCATGGATGGGCAGAATAGTTGATATGAAAACTTTTTTTGTCTTTTAATGTATTTGATTGTTACAGGGACTCACTATGCAGCTTGGACTCATAGTGATCCTCCTGTTTTCAGCCTTACCAGCACTGGAATTGCAAGCATACACCACTATGCCTGGATCCTGTGGCGGAGCTGTTGTGGCATGTAGTGCTGGGGATTGAACCACATTCCCTGTTTACCTAAGCTTGCTTAAGCAGGTGCTTTAGTCTGCTGAGCTATCTCGCTAACCCAAAAACTTTACTTCTTTTTCTGGACAAATGTATTTCTTAGTTAAAATGAAAGTCCCTGCATTTAATTTAAGAAAATAAATTATCTTTAATTTTACTCTGAAGTTCTTGACTTCTAGAGATAAAAGAAGCCAAAGGGATTATTGGATAATAAAATCAATTTTCCATATGACTAAACTGAGTTGCAGAAATGTGCTGTGGCTATGCAAAAGATATATTCTTATTAAATAACATGAAGAATTTTATGTTTGTGTTGCTTTCTTGTCTATGTGCACAGAGACAGCAGATGCATGTACCTATCTTAAATAACTAAGCTCCAGGCTTTTCCCAGCTACATATGGCTCCCTTGTGTCCTTTATGTCGCTATTATTGTGTTACATTGTTCCTGATCCTTTTTTTATTCTCTAATATTTTCCCATCTCTATACTTTAAAATGAAACACTGACATTTTAATACATGAATGTATAGAATGATAGCATATTACAAATTTCAATGTACATATTTCTATAGACAGATATATATATATATATGTATATATGTATATGTATATATATATATATGTAGAAATATCTCATTAGCCATACTATATTGGCCGATATTTAATATCAAAGCAAAGTATTGACATGTTTGCTGAGGTGAGAGGTGAGATTCAACAGAAAAGATGAGTACTGTATTCCTTTCACATTAAAAGTGGAAATCTCTAGACTATGTCATTATTATTATCATTGATATTATTATTATTATTATTATTATTATTATTACAGCTATTGATAGATCATGGCTGGTTCTTATACCAGTCTTTTTTTGCATTTGTTAACTGCCTTTATGCTGTTCCCATAGAAAATACTTCTCTTGATTTTCTTTGTGGATTGAAAACTAGGTTTTTAAAAGATGAATAAAGTAGTAAGTAAAGCCATTTATATGTCATATACCACAGTGTTTTAGCAAATACAAATACTCTGAGTTCCTCTCTTAAGAAACATAAGCTCTTAATGCTAAAATTGTTACCGTGTTAACAAGGATGCATCTGTAAACTCAAACTCCACAGCTGTGTGAGACATCTTTCTATTTATATTTTGGTTTAAAATTTTTATTGCAGCCAAGATATCTATCTTTTATGATCATGTATTTTGAATACATAGCTGAGTTAGGTATTATTACTTGCTTTGTTTGAATAAACAGAGGAATGAAACGTGAGCTGCTGAACAAAGCCCTTAAACTCTAATTTTCCTGTGCCTTGACTCAGCCATCTGGCTGACTGCAAAGGTGCCTTGACCTGTGTCACAAATGTGTTGCTATGGAGATTAAATAACAGATAGCTACAGGTGATTTTCGAGGGGTAACTTTGTAACTCTTGGTTGTTTCTTTCCCCTGGTTGTCCTATGAAAGGCCTGTGGAGCATCAGAAAGCACTTGTACTGTGCTGTTAAGACTTGTTTGTGACACAAAACCAGCATACCTTATTTCAATTACGGTAGTACCTCAAGATTAGAACAAATACCTAAAGACCTGAACTGCTGTTCAAATAACAGTTGATCTTTTCTTTTGTCTTCATTTATTATTACTTTTAATAAGAAATAACAATGCAACAATTTCAAAACATATTAGTAGTACACTCTCAATAATTGATACAATGCATACTGTTGTCCTCATAGTAGTTATACATGCACAGCATGCAGACATGACAGTTTTTCTTATTATTGATACAAAAATTTCTTCTCATTGAACTAAGAGAAACTAGCTGTTTACATAGTCCCATATTCCATAATCGTAGTGGGTTGTTGACAAAATCAGCAAAGTTGGAAGCTGTTGATTTAAGCCTTTTACAGCTCAAAATACTAAACTAGCATTACTTGTTTATGCCTCGTGGCTAAACTTTTCTACTTGGTGGTTAAAGGAAATTTAAAGCAAGACCTGTATAACAAAACATGAGGGGATTTGACTGAACAGTTGTTGTTTTTTTTTTTTTTTTTTTTTTTTTTTTTTTTTTTTTTTTTTTTTTTTTTTTTTTTTTTTTTTTTGTTTTTTGTTTTTTGTTTTTATGTGAAACTTTCTCATGTTTATTTTTGACAGTAAAGAGAATTAGAGAAAACCAAAGATTTCATTATTTATTTTTTAACTTTTCTTCTTATTCTGAGTTAAGAAATTATCTTTTTGCCCTAAGGTTTTCTTTGTCCCATTTTATTGGAATTTAATTAGAATGAATTTGTGCTCTGTGTCTTGGTTATTTTATTCTCAGGTTGGGACAAAATAACCAGCACCCAATATGAAGGAAGGAAAGGTTTGCTTAGCTCACAGTTTGTGGAGGTTTCAGTTTCTACAAGACTGGTGCTAAGGCAGAGTGGCACATGGCAGAGAGCGGCCATTCCTGGCAGCAGAAGACAGCAAATCAGTAAGGGGGGGGGCACTGGCTGCCACAGCTAGCATGACTTTCTCCCTTCCTTATATTGTATTCAGGCTATCTGTCCCAAGGTGGGTGTAGCACTCACACCCATAATCCCAGCACTAGATCAAGAATCAACCACAAACTCCAGGACCCTCTCCCAACGACTGCATGAGGCTTTGGAAGGACAGATAGACATGAACCACAATACTCTGTTACATGACTGAAAAAATATTCATATACACTCTGCAGGGTTTTGTGAGCAATCTATATCACTGTTAGTACAGATTTCAAAAGAAACAGGGTACTACTGATACCCTCGGGTAACTATAGCATTTCTTGAAAAATAAGAAAAATTTGTTTTAGCATTTATTTTTAAAATTTAAATAGATTCCTTTTAGTGTTAATACTAGTTTTTATACATTAAATTGTGAGAAAAATTTGTCAACAAGAATAGGTAGCTCAGTAGAATAAGCACTTGCTTGGCAAGCTCAAGGTCCTGAGTTCAATACCAGTACTGACAAAACAAAACAATCTCTCTCTCTCTCTCTCTCTCTCTGTATATATATATATATATATATATATATATATATATATATATATATATTTCTTTCAATTTGAATCTAATTACTATACTTAATTGCTATATTTACTCTCGGAGATTTTCTCTGTGCCAGAAGCAAAGTGTCCCCTTTCATTCTGACTAAATGCTCCCTTATCTGACACCTGAGTACCTGCTGTCCGCTCACGATTCTCTGAATTACTTGTATTTTCTGACCTGACTTACATGGCCTTCTGCATGTAGAATTAGTTCAGCTTTACACTTTGCACTCATGCCATGGGACCACTCTGTAGGCTCCCTTTTAAGCATCTATTCATTTTCATTTTACTATTTATTTTTTATATATAAGACTCATTCCAGTCAAATTACTTGGTTAATGATTTTACATGCTTATTAATGTATCAACTATCTGTTCTTCAGTCTGTGTAAAATCTTGTCTTCATTCATCTGTGGTGATTCAAAGAATTTGAATAAAGCAGCCTTCCTGCCTACTTCAGCTTGAAATGTGCTGTCTTTCCAGATAGGAGTTTCTACTCTGTAACTTTCCAAGGTTCATTTGAAGATTTTTTTCTTGGAAAATGGTGGTCTTAATATTCAGCTCCCTTTCCAAATGTACATGTTGCATAACGATATACTATACTATTAAATTTCTTGTATCAGATAATTCATAGAATAATTTACTATATGCTTATTTGTGGCCTATATTATTTTTTGTAGAACTTTTCATATAATGCAGTCTTAGAACTATTTATTTACATAGAACACAGAGAAGTTAAAGATAATGTGTTTTAAATTACAGGTAAGTTTGAATCCTATTTGTTCCACTTCTGGCTGTGTGGCCTTAGGAAATTTTTTTAGTTCATCTTAGTGTTTTTTCCTCATCTAATAATGGGGATGTTAATAACTACTCCATAGAGCGCTGTGAGTGCTAAATATTTAATCATCTTTTCTCTTAATGATGAAGAGGTACCAAAATTAAAACCTGTGAATATATCCTTTGCATAATGACTTTTTTTTTTTGGTCAAAGAGAAATTATATAAGAATTAAAATCTATTACTGCTAGAATCACACCAGTATTGTCTTTCTGATTTTTTACATATTTAACCTTTTCATATGCATGGTTGTATTGTGGAATATTTTCTTCAGACTAAAATTGTTGTTCTACTTAGAAGGTCTGGTTTTGATATTTGGAAGTAAATAGAAGAAAGAAATTTCCATTTGCAAGCTGCATTAAACATGGTTTTCACAAGGCGACAGATTTGTCTGCTTTAATTATAATTGCCAAGCCACAAACTTCATAAGAGCATATTAATGAGTTTAAATATTCTCTATCTCAGTGGCACTGTCTGTATTACAGACTGCTAAAGTTACCCAAGAGGAAGTGGTTGCCACCTATCTATGTCACGGAGCCTCGTGTCTCCCTTGGATTCAGGAACCCAATCAATCAGCTATTAGAAAATGTCAGCCTTGTCACCTTGGGGGTCTCCACATAAAACTGTCACTATAGGAAGCTAAGGTCCCAACCACGTCCATGACATTTTGTTCACCAAACAGCCAAGTATTCTGAGTCTTCAAAATATAGGTTGGAACAAAAATGCAGGAACAACATTGTATGATTCAAATGAAATAAAAATTTAACAGTTGGATAAACGTGAACATTAAGTGTCCTTATTATCTGCTGCCTTGGCATTTTAATATCCTGCAAAAATATTTTATTTTTTGTCTTTGGCAATGTGGACTTAATTAAAATCAATTAAATAATAAGCATCCAGCACAGTGAGAGGCGCCCTGCCGATTGATGGATGTGATTCCACTCTGAGCACATGGTCCTGTTCCTGCCTCAGTTGAACTTGAGCTCGGTGCACCCTGCCTCCTAAATATCACTCTTCCAGTTTCATTTGAAAGACTATGAAGTGATCCTGCTGAGGTAAGCTTCGGATTACAGATGCCCAAGCAAAAACATGCACCATTCCACTGTAATGAAAAGCAGATTTTAGTATTCAGGGGGAAAAGTGTGTATTCAGAAATATTAAAGATCTTTATGTGAAAAGGGCATCTTTTTAACTGAGTCCCTGCAGGAAACAAGCTTCCCCTTGGGAGTTATGTAACATAAGCATGGCTCGGGCTTTGAGATAGGGTATATGCAATTTAATGGGGAGAAAGCAACAGACGCAAGGTCTCTAGACTAGAACTTGAAAGAAATGCAGATGGAAAAAATATACAATGATCAAACTTTATATAGCATTGCTCTGATCAGGAAATAAGTTCATCAAATGAACTGATTTACAAGGTATTTATAACTCAATAATTTAAAATATGCTTTACTCCCTAAGTGCCCTTTTAATGGTTCATTGCATGATATATGGAAGTTAGAATACTATACTTTATAAATCCCGACAATTGACTTATTTCATAATTATGTCTGTGTAGAGGATAGCACATTGCTCTGTAGAGAATACCAGGTTTTAATTCACTTAAGTGACTTTATGAACATATAAATTGAAAAAATATATATTCATTGGCCATTGGATCATCTCTTACTACTATAATCACTAGCAATGATAATCATAATGCTGTGAACACTGCTTATAATTAAATCATTTTTTCTTTTTATTTGTAAAGCCTTGAAGGCTTACAACACTCATTTCCAAACATACAGACATCAACACCAAGGTGCCCAAAAAGTATTAAAACTACATTCTTTAATGCATTGATCTAAGTAGAAAGCTATTTCCACTGGTGTCAGTAAAAGAAAATTAGGGATTTATTCTTCATAACATTTCCTCACAAATAAACTAGCTGGTTTTATATGTAATGAACAGTTAAATAGTATCATTTACATATAAAATTGTATAGCTAATTCTTAGATAGCATGATTGTTAATAAACACCATGCTAAGTTAAGCAAAATACCAGTAAAAGACTTGTAGCAAAACAGTGCCTCAAGAGAAATCAAACCCCAAAACTTTCAATCATCAGGAACATTTTCTTTTTTTTTCCATTCAGGCATTGGTACTCATCCTAATGCATCGCCGGAGTGGCAAACATATATCAAATTGAATACGTACAGTGCAAGGCATAGACCCTCAAGATGGTAGCTGGATTTGTATGTAAACGCTGTCTTCACTGTGGAGAAATTATGTTTGGAGCCTAAAGGAATTTAAGGAAACATCTTTGCCTCACATTTAACTACTCCCATTTCCAGCAATTACAAGAGCATCTTCAACTGTCTTGTAGAGTTTGCCAACATTAACTTTGGGATTGTCTTTATTGTTACTCTTAATTATTATTGTCTTCCTATGTTTCCAAGTGCATGAGCTTTTCACTGCAGGATTATTGTTAAGAACGCCATTCATGTTTGCATGAGACATTGAAGAAACCAATGATTTTCTCACAAAAAGCCTAACAGTCTTACTTTTGTTCATGAAAAACAGTCTTGTTTGTAGTAATGATGGAACAGTGTTGACAACTCTCCGCTGTCTGTCTTTGCAGGGACTGACTTCCTTGACATTCCAAGTGCAATAGTCTATTTTCTGTTTTTCTTCTCCCTGTGCTGTACATTCCATTCTTCTCCCTGAAGTGTTTTTTCATCTTCTTTTTCTCAAAGACATTTCTAGTAGATTTCATATCTGAGCCCCTCTAGGAAGCTCGTGTGAAAGATTTCAAACAGGGCTTAAGAGCAGGCAGGCAATAGATATGCTATTTTTTTTCTTTTTTTAGAATTGGGCTATGTGTTTACTTGTGTAAATAAACTTTTTATATATATTTCACACATATATATATATATATATATATATATATATATATATATATACAGGGAGAGAGAGAGAGTTATTTCTTTCTCATCTGTTGAAGTGGCTTAATGGCTTAAAGAAGAAAGTTTACTATAGATTCATAAAAGGCTTTTCCTCACCAAAATCCTTTCGTATTTTAAATTATGCAGAGCCGATCTAAAATGATAAACAACTTGTTCTCGTTGAACAGAGTCTTCTATCGTTGACATCAATGACCCTCCTTTTTCCATTTTCTTCAATTTCATACTGAATCTCTATCCCTTATGCTTTCCTTGTAAAGAATTGTGATTTTCCCCCTACATACCTGCAAGTAATTTTGCTTTTACTTATTTATATCTAATAAGTCCATCAACTCTATGCCCTGACATTTCCTTCTCATTCAACTATTAAATTCTTAATCATTTTTAGTGTTCAAGTCAGGGACCACATCCTTGCTCAAAGACGCACACACCAGTGAGTAATATATGACCTAGCATAATGACCAAGAAGTGCTAGGTCAGAGTTGCTTCAGATTACACAGTGTCCAATGCACCATGAAGTCGTTTTTTTTTTTTTTTTTTTTTTTTTTTTTTTTTTTTTTTTTTTTTTTTTTTTTTTTTTTTTTTTTTTCTGCATGGACTAAAAGCTTCTCAAGTTAAGGACCATGTTTCATTTACTCTACATTTTTGCATGAGGCATAGAAGAGTAATGTGGTCAGCAGATAACAAATCTGATCACTGGCTAACACTGAACTCTAGCAACAGGTTTTGGGGAAATTATGACCCGTCTGAATGTGTTTTGAAAACTGAAAAAATTTATCAAGAAGTGATTAATTTCACTTATGAAAGAGACTTAAGCAATGGCCATGACCTTGAAATCTATTTTATGATAAATGTGCAAGTTGTTAAGACAGTTAGTCATAAACCAAGTCACTATTCTTTTTCTTAGATTGCATTCTTCCGTTGTTTTTTTTTTTTTTTTCAGTACTGGATATCAAACTCAGGACCTTGCCCTTGTCAGGCAAGGTCTTAAGCTACTGAGCTATCTCCATGGCCCTAGATTGTATTCTGACAAGAATGAACTTAGAACTACCCAAACCCAGGCAGTTTTCACTGGTTGGCTCCATGTTTTCAGGACAAGATCAGTTCCATCACATTCTTCAGCTGGCTGCATTTGACAGAGTTCTAACTGCATCCTGGTAGTGTGACAGTTCCAAGCTTTCCTCCAGCTCTTAGGAGAATCCTGGGAACATACATGAGCTACTAAAAGACAAGTGGTTGCGGGGAGAAGGTTTCTGACAGAGGATCACAAAGAGGCCACAAAGAAGAGGTGTTCATGAAAGATGAACAAATGCACGCATTTTTATTTTCAAATGTGTCATTGTGTTCTGCTTTCCTGCATAAATACTCCAAACAGACCACTTCCACATATTAAAGGTTTTATTTGTTTTAGGTTTATGTGCTTCTTTTTCTTGTAACTACCTATAAGTCTGTGAAATTTTTTCCTCTATCTTCAACCAAGCTCACATTAGATTAAAGTTAAGACAGATTTTTCATAATTTATTTACTTAGAATTTTGATAATTTATCTTTATATACAAAAAGATTGCAAACATCTGGACCACTAAGGTTAATAAATCTGAACTAGGTAAACTTCCTACATTAGAAGTACTCTGTGAGCCCATAGAAACATTTTATTCAGGTGATACCAGTTGAATCCAAAGATTACATGATATCTTCTTTCATACTATTTTACTAAAAATTCTATTATTTAAAAAAAATCATTTGAACTTCTCACAATTTATTTATCAAATTTGCCTGAAACATTTTTATTTCAGTGACTTATTTCTGCTGTGAAATGGGTTTAGTAAACATCTCTTTTGTTTTATTTTATTTTACTTTACTTTATTTTATTTTATATTATGGAAACAGGGATTGAACTCAGTACCTTGCACTTGCCAGGCAGGCACTTGTGCCCCTGACCTGTCTCCCTGACCACTCCATCACCCTTATTATAAGGAATCAAAAGGCAATAATTGATCATCCAGGGTCCAGGGATATAGTTCAGGGCCACAGGATCTGCCTGGCAAGCACAAGGCCCAAAATTTGATTCCCAACACTCCCACTTTCCCCAAAGAACTTATTGTCCATCTTGTAAAATGTAACAAATTAGACATGTCTATTTTTAGAAGAAAATTGATTATAAAATTTTTTGGATATAAAAGTTTTTTTGGTGTCAGACAAACTTATTATTTATCCGTTTTCAAAATGCCACTTTTCCTACATAACTCTTAAATAGCTACTTTTTTTCTTGCACTTTCTGAATATTGTTCCAACAAAATATTCATGTAAAAAGGAAAAGGCGAAAAGGCAGAGATTGGCTATTATAATCTTCCATGTCTCTTTGAACAACTATGGACAAGTATGGTTTGGTGGCTTTTATATTTTCTCTATCTTCTTCATGACTATATTTTCTTTCCTTTACAACATAATATTTAGTGATTTTCCCCATAATCATTCGTGAAAATAATTAATGATGAAAACATTGTCAGTGTTTTTGCATCCTTACTAATATGCACAGTTTAGCAGACTGAAAATATTACATCAGGGCATTTTGGCCACAGCAATTATTATATTAATGTGTTACATCAATGGTGATGTTATCATTTTGCTTCAGTGCTAAACAAATCTTCAGCTATACTGCATTAAACATGATCCAGCAGTGTTAGTATGAAACTCTTCAAGCATCTCTAGCAACCTGCTTGGTAGCTACTGTCCCTAGCAGCTACAACTAACCAGATTCAAAGAACACCTGCAGAAGTTTCACCTGCAAAGCTCTTTACGGGCTGCCTTGATGTTGGGGATTATCTACCCATGGAAGCAGCCATGATGGGAAAGTCTAAGAGTCTTTAGTACTTAGAGACTCTGGGTAATGATGGTCATGGAGGTTACATAGCCTTACTGCAGGCCACGAAAACACCAGCCACAGAATGCGGGCAGAGAAAGAAAAGACAAACCCATGGTTTGGTGTTGCTACTGTGCTCAGGATGTTATTTAAATAAACTCCTCTGTAAGGAGTTTTCAGTGGCAGGTTTTAAAACAGACAGGCATGAATTCTATGAGCTCACACTCTGTGCAGAGTGCAAAGACAAGCTAAATCGATCTTTTAAGCTAAATCTACACCTCTCCTAGGCAGGCAGAAGGTGGTGCTTTAGGGCAGGAAACTAGACCTGAAGAAGTGGAGGTGGAGGAATAGGATGGAGGCGACTGAACTATGACTGTGTAGTGAGAAGTCTGACTACTGATTGTAAGGTGATGCAAAACTGCAAACATTCAGGAAAAGTTGGAATTGATCTGTTATTTCATCCAAAGATGAAGATGTAAGCAGTAAATGTGAAAAAACCTAAATGATTATTGTGATAAAAAAGTATAAATGTGTGTGTATAAGCACATTTTATTTTATTTTTTTTACTTCTAGGATTCTGTTTCTCATTTTTATTTGTGCAGTCCATGTGAACCTTTAGATCCAATTCTGTCCTTCAGTAATTTGAGAGAAGTACTAGTGTAAACTTCGGTCATTGACAGCAACAGTGGATTGGGACTATAAGAAGTTATTATAAATTGGGTAATGTCCTTTACATTAAGTGTCAGAAAAAAGTTGCAATTTTTCCAAAGATAAATAGAGGCTAACAGTATAAAAGAAAAGAGCTCTAGAAAGGGCTTTTACTTAGAATAAAATGAAAATCACTATGAAATCATATTTTAGGAAAATCCAGTAACATGGTAATATTTTCTGCTTCACAATTAAGCATTTAACATAGATATTATGTTCATATTTTATTTAATAATATAAAAATTTTAATATAATTGTTAATATTCTTTCTGTAAAAGTGCAGTAGGTTTTTATTTTTTTATTTTTTACTTTTTTTTTTTGTTTTTTGGAGACAGGGTCTCACTATACAGTTGAGGCTGGCCTTGAGCTCACTTTTGTAGCCTAGGCTGGTCTCGAACTCACACCGATCTTCCTGCCTCAGCCTAAAGTGAAGTAGGTTTTTAAAGGCCTTTCTAGTATCAGTTTTAAATAGCTAACCCATTTTCTAGAATGGGCATACATTAAAATGTTCTTAAACTTGACAAAATACAAAAGTGTTTTAAAAATATCTTTAATAAACATAATGCCTATGTTTATCCTCCAACTTTGTTTATTATAAAATACAAAATTAATTAAAATTATTTAAATCAAATTCAAAAATTTTAAGTTTGACTTTAACAACAAATTCAAATCTGACAAAACATGCACAACAGTCTCCATATTTCATATAAAATTTTTTTTACAAGTCATGAAATTTTTATTCAAGGTGACTGTTATGGCTTATCTCTTTATATCTTCCCAAAGCCTCATGAGGACATAGGTGTTACTTTTTCAAAGATTTTAGCTGCATCCACAAACACACAAAAACAAAAACAAGCCAGGCGTGGTGGCTCACGCCTGTAATCCCAGCACTCCGGAGGCTGAGGCAGGAGGATTGGTGCGAGTTCGAGACCAGCCTGGGCTACAAAAGTGAGCTCAGGACCAGCCTCAACTGCATAGCAAGACCCTGTCTCAAAAAGAAAAAAAAAAAAAAAAAAAAAAAAAAAAAAAAAAAAAAAAAAAAAAAAAAAAAAAAAAAAAAAAAAAAAAAAAAAAAAAAAAAAAAAAAAAAAAAAAAAAAAAAAAAAAAAAAAAAAAAAAAAAAAAAAAAAAAAAAAAAAAAAAAAAAAAAAAAAAAAAAAAAAAAAAAAAAAAAAAAAA
>PVJA010005341.1:0-39353 GCA_004027025.1 Myocastor coypus | reverse complement strand
CAGTACACGTTCATATAAAAATTAATCACACTATCTAAACCATTAAATGGAGCTATGTAGAATGCTTATGCCCTATTTTCTTCATTGAAACATGTTAGTAGTCACAAAGAATTTCCAGCTTCACAAATAACATGCTTTCAGCAGGTGTCTAACTGTTCTTGTACAAGAAATACACATAGTGACTGTTTAAACAAGCTTCACATATAGGGACATACATTTATTACTCCCCATCAAAATATCCCTCTCCCGGCTGGGCGTGGTGGCGCACGCCTGTAATCCCAGCACTTGGGAGGCTGAGGCAGGAGGTTCGGTGAGAGTTTGAGACCAGCCTGGGCTACAAAGGTGAGCTCAAGGCCAGCCTGAACTGCATACTGAGACCTTGACTCAAAAAGACAAAAAAAAATATCCCTCTCAAAAAAAAAAAATATCCCTCTCACTTCAAACACACTTGATCACTTTGCTCCTGTGGAAGCCATTCTGGAAGTCCTCTTTATTGAATATCTTTAGAGGTGTACTAAAAAAAAAAAAAAAAAAAATAGGGCAAATGCTGCTATTGACGGCCACCCAGCTGAAAGGCACCCGTAAACACAGCTGTTCATAATGTGCCCTAACCCAGTTTTTCATGCACAAGCTGGTACCATACACCATCTGGCTCTTCCTCAAGCTGAAATGACCATAAAAGTTGAATCTTTTGAGTTGATTCAGGACATTATGGTAACCACGATGGCTGCACTAGACACTTACAGGAAGAGATAGCTTTAAGAAAGTGGCAAGAATAATGGCATATGAGTGTTCAGAGAGGAAAACATATTTTTGAGAGGGATTAATGACAATGTATATTTTTCAAATATATTTATACACTCCCCAGATTTTCTGTCACATTGGATAGATATTTAGGCTCCTGTGTGAAAATCAGAGAAGTTGGGTTTTTCAGTGTGAAATATTTAGCATAACTGAGAAACATTTTTTCTGGAGTCCATAAAGACCCTACTATCAGTTCCTGGATCCCATGCCCTTTTCCTCTGTCACACAAGCCTTATATAAAAAGTCACAACAGAAAAACTTGACTCTTTAGCATACACATAGAAACTCTGAGTGCTATAGTATCCCAAGAAAGAAAAGAAGAGTAAGGTTC
This sequence comes from Myocastor coypus, assembly GCA_004027025.1. Classification (NCBI taxonomy): domain Eukaryota; kingdom Metazoa; phylum Chordata; class Mammalia; order Rodentia; family Myocastoridae; genus Myocastor; species Myocastor coypus. The sequence goes on along the minus strand of PVJA010005341.1, from coordinate 38,218 downwards.
ATAATAGTCAGGAATAGGAAAGCAGCTAGCAGTAAAAGATTTGAATGTAGTCCGACACAAAGTCTGCATGTGATATTAGCTTACACATGTTAGAAAGACTGTGGCCTGTGCCTGGTGAGCTGGCCAGTAGAGGATAGTGTGCTCTTGTCTAAGTGTAAAACATTTTGCATAGAAGTTGGTTATATATATTCCAGTTCAACAAAGATTCAGGGGCAAGATTACAGTTTCTTGTCATCAAGTTTTAAAAATCATATATAATTAGATAATTTAAGTTAATTTTGGCCTAAAATGCAATATGTGACTTTCCTAAGTATAGATCTCAAAGAAACTATGGAATAGTGAGAGATGTTTAAATTTAGGAGTTGTGATTCTGCTTGGAAAACATGCAACTCAAATGAACCTTGATAATATTTCAGGTTTCACCAAACTATCAGGAGATAGGCAAAAACTATCTTAGATACTGACTTCAGAACACCAAAAATCACAAGAAGCCAGTAGCTCCAGCTGCTGGAGTTGCTCCTGCCTAGCATGCCTGAAGCCCTGAGTTCAATCCTTGGTACCATAAATTAAACAAAACAAAATAAAAACAATTTTAAAAGTCTTGATATATGTTATTAAGATACTAGTTTAAGTTAAATACCAGAAACCAAATATGTGTACACTTACATACAAAAAAGTAGGCCTTAATAATTGACAAACTGAATATCTTTACATTTTAAATATAAGTACTTGGGAGGCTGAAAATAGGAGGATCCCTATTAGTCTGATCTGTTTAGTGAGACCATGTAGACTCCATAGTAAATACTAAATATATATATATATGTATATATAGTATTATATATATAGTATTTAATACTAAATATATATATAGTATTATATATATAATATTTAATACTAAATATATAAATATATATATATATATGATCAAGTAGTGTCAGCTCATTAATTTAGGTAGTACTAAAATAAAAAAGCAATATTACTTTAAAGGATGGAATAAAAAATACTTACTGAAATTTAACTTAGAAACTGAACTTCAAACCATCGCTCTCACCTGGAGATTCCTTCCAAGTAGACAAGTCTGTCACACTATTACTCAATTACTATTGAGGAACTGGCTGTACTGTATGACATTCGCATGCCTATTTAAGTGCAAGATGTACTCACATATCCAGAAAAATAAAATATTCAGTAAAATTGTGATCTATGTATCACCTCAATATGATAAGATAATGAACATGATCAATCAAGTCCTCTTTCTGTTTTGAGTTAGGACATATAACTGAATTAATGGACCAATGCAAGGTAAAAATTGATAATAAAGAAATTTTATAAACAGTAAGCGCATGGTTTTACAGAAAATATATGTAACATGAAGAAGCAAAAACTGAGCAGTGATTATAAGGAGAAAAGTTAATTTGATGAGAAAATAAGGAATCTCATAAGAAGACAATCCCAGAACATTAAAATGACAGAGGAGTTGCGATTCATTAGAAAACCAATACACAGCACATGAAAATTGAAAAAGTAGGCATTCATTAGGAACTCTTGGTCCTCAAAGCACAGCCACTTACAGTCCATAAGCCAAAATCCCTATTTCATATTTTCATACTTCTCCTAAGCTATAATCTTTTGCAGGTGAAATTTTTCTGAAAAACAAAACAAAAAGTATAATCCAAAATTTCATATACTAAGAATGATGGCTTGGGAGTGTTGAAAGAAGAGAAAGTATTTTCAGGGGGATTAATGGCAATACGTATTTTTCAGTATTTGTAAAATAAATCTACCTATCTGTGTATCTGTCTATGTATCTTTCTATGTATCTATCTATCTCTGTGTCTCTGTATCTATCTATCTATCTATCTATCTATCTATCTATCTATCTATCTTGCAGAACCAGGGTATGAACTCACAACCTTGCATTTGCCAGTCAGGCACTTGTGTCATGGATCTATCTCCCCAGCCCCCTTGTAAAATAAATGTAAACACTCCCCATATTTTCTGTCACACTGGATTACTGTTTAAGCTCCTGTGTGAAAATCAGAGTGGTTGGGCTTTTCAGTGTGAAATGTTTAGCATAACTGAGAAACAATGTTTCTGGAGTCCATAAAGACTCTAATATCAATTCCTGGATTTCCTGCCCTTTTTCCTCTGTCATACAAGCCTTACATAAAAAGTCACAGCAGAAAATTTCAACAAGACTTCTTAGTGCATGCACTCAAGCTCTGGAGTGTCCGTGCACAGAGCTATTAGGAGCTGGCACACCCACTCATTGATGGATTGTCTGCCTGAGTGTGCACCAGGATGACAGAGACAGGATATTTGTTACAGCTGGTCTCTGGTGACCACCTCACTTGGCACGAGTGCTTTCTTGAGCACAAACCAAAACAGTAGAGTTAAACCAATGTTTTAAGTGCTTCTGTGTGAAGGGGGAGACATGTATATATTTCACATTAGAAGATGAAATAGGTAAAATCTTGTAACAGATCATTATTAACAGATAAACATTGCAATTAGCAACTAATGTTGATGACAGGGAACACCAGGATGACAAGAACACCAAAATTGAATCTCAATTTTGTGAAATGTTATGTTCTCAGGAAACAAATTCAGTCTTTGCCATAATTGATGTATACTACAAAACATTTCATTTTGTTTTATTTTAAATTGAAAAGATTTTTTAGAAATTGGGTTATATTAATATTGAATCAATATAATGTATAAATTTTTATGTAACAGTCTGAAGATAGTCATTTTCATTGAAGTTTTTTCACAAAACACAAAATTTTATCTTCTTCCTTTAGTCTAAAAATTATTATATTTTACTTTTATTTGACTACTGTAAAAGAAAGAGAATATACATTTCTTTAATTATATGTAACAAAATCTACCATTTGAAGACAAACAGTGAAATCCTTATCAGCATAATTACTGATTGAAAAATGAAAGCAGAACTATAAGATAACAATATGCAATATAATAACCATTGTTAATTTTCTATCATCTTCCAAAATTCTATGTCATTTTTGTTGGATTTTTATTTCTTTTTTAAAAATTTTCATTTTATCTCTTTAATTTCATTTGTTTATTTTTTGGTCATCAAACTCACAGTGTCATGCTTCCAGACAGGTGCTGAGCAAGCAGCTGAGGTCTTACCACAGCCCCTTCTTCTGTCTCTTAAAAAAAAAAATGAAAGAAAAATACATGCTGTAGTCCACAGTATTTAAAAACACAATTATTGTTTTATTTTGTGAGACTTTTTTGTCTCACAAATAATAATTATGAGACAAATAATTGAACAATATTTTTTAAAATTGGAAGTAACAATTTAAGAAATAAAGTATATAAAATTGTAAACCAAACAGAGGGGAAATAATTGTGTGAAAGACTGACACAAAAGAGAAAATATGTTATTGGCAGAAAGAAGACAATATGAGGGTTGAACTAAAAATATTAAGTTGTTAACAAAGGTAATCATAAAAATACATGCAAATATAAAAATGGAGATAAATCAGCTTATGTAGTTTATTGATTTTGTAGTTGTTTTTGTTTGGGGAGTTATTTTAATTTAAGTAGTTTTTCTGTTTTATATGCTTCATATTTTTCTTGGCCAATCTTGTTGACTATTCGTGAAGTTTGGCCTTTTGTCTTGTTCAAAACCTGAATGTAGTGTGGTCAAGGTGTCCACCTCTTTGGGATCTTGGTTTACAGTTGAAACATTGATAACCGGGCATTAGAGCACTGTTGGCATCTGCCATTCAACTTGAACAGTGTCAGGACTTAATATGTGCTTTAATTATTTTTATTTATTTATTTTCATATTTTAGGCCAGGGTCTACATGGTCTACAGGGTCTTGCTACCTAGATCGGACTGTGTTCAGTCTCCCAAGAGTTGAGATTACAGGCGGGCTACACCACGCCCAGTCTCAGTTGTGGTCTCAGTGTGGCATGGGGGCGGGGATGGTACAGCATGCCTGGGATATAACCCAGCTGCTTCAGGGCATCTGCCTGAGCAGGTGCTTTAGTTCCCTGAGCTATTTGATTGGCCCTCAATGTGTGCTTTAGAGAATTCTCCCCAGATGAAGGCAGATGTCTGTAGTTCTGAGAAATCATTGGCTACTATTTCTTGGAATATTAACTTTTGTGTATATTTTCTCCTACTCCTCTAGACTCTGTTGAGCCCTTTCCTTCTAGACACAGCAAGCCCTATAATCCTTCCTCCTGGAAGGCACTGATCTCCATGACTGAGTGGACACATGCAGGATACTGTCCTGGAAGACAGCCTGGACAAGGAGCAACATAAATCCTTTGCAGCATAAATCCTCAATGAGCTAAGTCACTGAAATTCAGGGCATTTTCCTATCCAGCTCAATGCTAACTCTAACAAAAACAGAACTGAACTTTTCAATCAATTGTTTGTATTTCCTATATTGCCTTTATTCAATCTCTTTAGTTTTATATACTCTTTCACGCTAGAAAAACCTCTACCCAGTTTACTTGTCAATAAACATCTTCAGCTTTAACAGTTCTGATATTTATTCCTTCTATTCTTCCTTTAGCATTCAATATAAATAAAGAGACATTTCCATAACATTTTATTTATTTATGTAATATTTTTATTGTTTAAATTTAACAATGGTTATATTACATATTTTCATCATCAGATCAGTTTAGATTAATATATAGGTATATAAGATTGATCAAACAATTAAACATTAACCCTTTTAAATCAACATTACTTTTTTTTGTTTTTTTTCTTTTTGTTTTCCCCTGTCTTTTTTTGTGAAAGTTGACATATTGCATACTGTCCTCACAATCGTTAAACAGAGTACAGTGTGTGGGCATGACCCACCTCCTTATTGATGTTGCTTAGAAAAAAAAAAAAGAAAAGGAAAAGAATATACTTCTCTTTAGACTAAGGGGAAGCAGATACACAGTCAAATGTTCTGCAATTGCAGTGGGCCACTAGTGAAGCTTGTAATGTTGAAGGCTATTGAATCTAAGCCTCCTAAAGCTCATCTCACCAAGAATGAACTATAGTGCATCTAAGGAAAGTCACCCAGAGAAAAACATTCTCCATAACATTTGATAATTTTTTTCCCCTGTGAGCAGTTCAGCCTGCCCTGAGGGTAAGGCTGACGTGACATATGGTGTCAGGGATCCAATCTCAGTCCTCGTGGTTGCCTAAACTTGCATAAACAGGGGCTTTGGACCACTAAGCTACCTTGCTGGCCCACATTTGATAATTTTTGAGTGAATAGGTATCTCTGTGGGGAGTAGCTGGGCTGAAGAGTGACCACACATTTTGGGCTAGAGAAAAGCCATCCCTGAGACAGGAACCTGTCATGTGAGTGGCAAGTCATGTGAGCAAGATGTTGGGGCAGAGGCAGCCCTGTCCAGCAGGGGTCTTTCCTGGGGTGTTCTTCCCTGGTAACTACAGCACACATAAGTTTGCGAATATTTTGCTTTCAGTGTCTGCAGCAAAATACTGAGACCGGGCACTTCTGACTCCACTACTTATCTTTTTACAGGTTGTAAATAAAGAGGCCAATCACGCTGGGCTCTCACTGCCTCTCCATCTGAGGGGCAGGTTCTACCTGGTCCCACCTTTCTCTTTAGGTTGTGCCTGTAGATTTTTTCTTAATTTCCTGTCATTTCCTTTCAACACCCCTGCTGGCTACACACATCTCTCACAGAATAACAAATACGTTCATTTTAGTACCTGTTATATATTCTATTAACCTTTCTTTTTCTAGTAGTAAACACAATAGCTTTCTGATGATATATCATTTTTACAGTATCATCTCAAACATGATATTCAACTACTTTTCTTAAGTAATTTATCATTATTAGAGGGTCCATCTTTGACTCTCTCTTAGCACTGTGGAGGACTAACTGGAGTTATGATAGTCCTATGAGGCATATATTTTCTAGTGAAATTATGTAGTTTAGCATAAAGGTAGCCTTCTTTGCACCTCAGTAGCCGTGTCTGAGGGACACAGAAAGCAATTTTTATGCCCACCCACTTGGTGCAGAGAATAGCAGGGTAGGTACATATGCGCAAGAGTGTCTAATAAGACTTTAAACCACATAGCATATTTGTATGTGTATCCCAGACCATCACAGGTAGTGAATACACCTATGACATTCTTTTCTTAGGGTACATTCCCATTCCATGATTTTCTAAAGAAATTATATACTTTAGCATAATAGTTGCCGGCTGCTTTTTCTGGTAGCTGTCTGTAACGGGAGTCCAGGAAGCAATTTTTGTGTTCAGCCACTTTGTGTGATGAACAGCAAGGTATGTATACTCATCCAAGAGTCCAGCTGAGATTTTTACCCACATAATACACCATGTATACATGTGAGCCTCGTTGGGGTAAAATGCACCCATAACATTCTTCTGTTCTTCAGAGCATCTAATTGGCATAATGGAACCCAGGTGTGAATCACAACAGCTGTGGCTGGGGAAGACAGGAACCCGTATGTGAACTTACCCACTTGGCAAAAAATAGCAAGTTGTGTACAGAGGCTCTGAAGCAGCAACAAGTGAGCTACACCCACAAAACGCTTATTTTTCTATTTTCTTCTATTTAAGATTTTTAAAGGTTTTTTTTTTTTATTTTTCTTGTAAAAGTAAATTTAGCACACTGACACATGGAAAACCTGGACACTGTAGTTTTCCATATCATATGCCAAAAAAACATTTCAAAACACAGTATGAAAGTATATGCTCTGCTCGATATGAAGACATATTTTCACCTTAAAAATTTATCCTGTAACTCAGCCATCAGGGCTTTGTTCTAGTGGAGAACCAAATGATGTTGCGAACTGATGTTGCTCCCCTCTTCCTAACTAATCAGAATGTGGCAAGGAACAACTGGTTTACCAGTTTTGCATGGTTATTACATGTGCTAACAGAGCACACATTAACCAAGGTAGGAAAAGTGTGCAGAGTAAAACAGAAGTTCCCAGTGAAATGCTTCGATTTCAAAACAGTGAATAGCATAGTGCTATCTTTCAATTTCAGAAATATGTAACATTGGCCTGGTATCTGACAAAGAAAAACCAATAGGTGCGACCTATGTCAACATTGCACCACGATGGAAAAATTAACAGAGAAACCTCAACAAAGCATTAGATGTTAATCTGACACACACGCAAAGTGAAATAGACATCACTGATCAGTTATGCAGCAACTGTGATGCACCTTGGATTACAAAGAGCTGGCAAACAGTTGCGTTTTACCTGATGCTAAACGTCTCTGGGAGTGAAATGTTCTGCACATCAAGTATCTAGCGCAAGATCACTGCTTCTCATAGTTTGACAAGGACCCGTAAGAAGGAAATACAGCACAGAGAGCTAGTGCACGACAGGGTTGGGACTTCCCCTGAGATAATGGAGAAGAGAGACAGCTCCTGTCTTGTTCCCCACGTAACCAACAAGGCATGATTTTTTGTGGAAGATTATATGTTCTTTGTGTCCTGAGTCTTACTCTCCATTTAAAATTTTCTGTACACAGACTGTTAGGCTGATTGTGTACTGCTTTGCAGTTGCTAAGCAGACGTTTCTCCCATCAGGAAAGGGGCCCTTTGGACCTCAGCTTTCTGCATCTTGACTCTTGCATTCATTTCTTCATATCCTATCCTCCTCCAGGATTTCAGAAGCTCAGCTGGATAGGAAAAAAAAAAACAACAACAAAAAAAAAAAAAAAAAACACACACTTGTGGAAAGAACAGTTTAATTTAGAAAGAAAATTACAAGCACAAAACATGGAGAATGTCACGTTAAGATTGGAACTCATTAATTTACAGGAGAGGAAAAATCAAAATATTTCTGCCCATGGAATAAGTACAAAAATTTGGAAGACACTGGAGAGCTCACAGATAAGCAGACAAATGCCACATCACAAAGGCCTACTACAACAGGAAAACCAAATATGTCAGCTATGCTCTACAAAGACTAACAACAAAACAAATTATATGTGCTATCAATGCAACACTTGCGCATGATCTATGTACTGCCTTAGGGATGACAATTGAAGCAAATATTTCCGTGGAAGACTTTTGCTTCTGCTACACTATACTTTGAACAGGTATTTATTTATGATGTTATCTTTTAGGCTGGCCGGCTGTTTGGCTTGCTTTATTTATTTATTTGTTTGTTTGTTTGTTTATTTATTTTTGAGAGAAACAAAGGTTTATGTAGCTCAGTTACTGGAGGTTTCAGTCCCTACTCAGCTGGCTCCAAAACATACTGGCACATGGCAGAAGGCAACGTTTCATGGTGGCAGCTAAGAGTAAGAGAGCAGGGAGAGCTAGCTGCAGCTCAAGCAGCTAACTACTCTTCCTACCTTATCGAAATGCAAATCAACTGCTCCAGAGGAGGCACCCACACCCACAATAATCAATCACAAATTCCAGAAGCTGCTCCATGACTGCAGGAGACTTTAGAGGGACACCTATACACAAACCATAACATTCCTGGACCCCCAAAGACTCATGCACATCCCTTTATGCAAAATACATTTTAGTCCATCTCTAAGAGTTGCCAAAGTCCCAACAATTTCAGCATTGCTGAAAAGTGCAAGTCTCAAGTCTCTGTGTGGCCCTATACAAATGAAAATTTAAACACATTCAACATCCAAAGGCACAAAACAAACATTACCATTCCAAAAGGTACACACAACAGGATACTAAGCATTGGGACCAACACAAGTCCAAAATCCAGAAGGGCCAACATTAAATTCTATAGGTCCTTGTGGAACATCTGAAACAACATGGGGCAAATTGTAAGCTCCATGTGACTCCACCCCTACAGCACTCTTGGTAGTTGTAGCTCTCATGGCTTCTCTCTTAGGGTGGCTTTGCTCTCTCTTTGCAAAAGTTTTCTTTAGACAATCCATGTTCCTGGCTTTTCCAAACTTCTGGGATTTCCAGGGCTTCTCACTCACAGCTTTACACACTGCCCTCTCAGGGGCACAACACCTGACCTCCCAGGCCTTCTGAAATCGAGGTGGAAGCCTTAACCTCAGAACTCTTGCATTCTCAATGTGCCCAAAACCATTGCCTTGTGGATGATGCCAAGGTCTGCTGCCAGGGGGAGCAGTAGCCAGGCTTCCTTCTCTCTTGGTTGTAGGGGTTAAGTGCAAGAATTGCCGAGCATTCTAATCCTGATTCTCCAAGTCATTCTAGAACCTGTTGCAGTGGCCACCAGAGCTCACTGGCTTTCCCCTCAAGGCAAAGTCCCTGACCATTGCAATTCTAAGGCTGCAAAGGGTGGAGACTGCCACCTCTTGTGATGCCCTCAGGCCATCTTTTCCACTGTCTACTTCCTTCTCAGCAATGGAGATCCTCTCAGTTCTATATTTGCAGTCCAGTTTTATTGGCACTTCCTTTCTGGCCAAATTCGCATTTTGAACCATCCTACCAGGCTCCTTGCTCTTCATTCTCAACAAAAATTTGGCAAAAAGCCCCCAATGACAGCCATGCTACCGCCCCAATATTTGGTTGCTTTGAAATATCTTTTGAAAGATTCATCAGTCCGTCATGCGTAAACTCACTCTTAGGCAAAGTTTCTGGACATGTACAAAATGCAGACAACCTCTCTGCTAAATCAAAACACAAATAATCCAGAGTCCAACAACCAATATGGTCCTCTCCAGCAGAAACCTCCCGAGCCTGGTGTTTACTGGCCGACTTTCTCTCAGCCTTCTGGTATGAACTCTGACCAGAATCTCCCCTACAGAAGAGCCAAATCTTTTCCAGCTCCTCGCAAGTAGGCAACATCTCCAAACCTTTCCTATCTCTTCCCATAAGCCATTTCCAAGCACTTGTAATCCACATGGTCAGGTTACAGCAATGATCCCACTCTTGTGGTAGCACATTCCGTCTTAGTTACTCTTCTCTCGTTGCTGGGACAAATACCTGACACCCAAAATGAAGGAAGGAAAGATTTATTTAGCTCACAGTTACTGGAGATTTCAGTCCATACTCGGCTGGATTCAAGGTAGAGAGGCACATGGCAGAGGCCAGCAGCTCATGGCTGCGGAACAGCAACAAAATGGTGACAGAGGCAACCGACCAATCAGAGCAGGAGAGCACCAGCATGAGTCTATCTTTTGTCTGATAGATTTTCCATGGTGTTGCAGCAGAGAAACAGGCAAAAGGAAAAGGGGAAAAGGGCTTTATTTTCTTGAAGGACACAGAGAGAATTCAGGGAAGATAAGGAATTCTCTGAATAGGAACAAAGGGAGACTGAGGATTTTATGGCCTTTTCCCAGGGGTGGGATTTGAGGAGGATGTTTAGATTTACCTGAAGAGCTGACTGGGGGAGGCCTTCCCTGAGGTGGTGGGACAGGTGAAAGGAAATTGCACCCTGGGATGCATTAGAGAAGAAGGGGGAGGTGGTCTTTGGGAAGATAAGCTGTTGTTTTAAGGACTTCAGCCATATTAGATGACCACCACAATGACTCAGCAATTCATACTAGGGCCAGAACCTATCATTGTCTCTCTTTATTTTACATTCAGGCTCTCTGCCTCAACCTGTCCACCTTAGGCCACATCCATAATCCCAGAAGGACTCAGACGTAGTCCCATCAGGACTAAAACACATAATCCCAGGGGATCATGAGTCAAGTCTCAAACTCTAGAAGTCCCCACCCCATGAGTGCATGAAGCTCTGGGAGGATGACTAGAAATAAACCATAACAGGACCAGACAGGTAGCTCAGTGGATTAAATCTCCTGCTTAGGCAGATGCAGGGACTGGGGTTATAACAGCCACGTGCCATGCCAGACTTCCCCTAGAGTTCACTTCACTGAGTGGGCAATTGAGACTGGGTTTGCCGGCCACTAAACCTCCACTAAATACATTTCAAAAAAGAGAATATTGCTATCTATTCTAAGTACACATTACATATTGATGATTTTATATATACATATATATATATATATATATATATATATATATATATATATATATAATTTTCCTGCTAAGCCAAGCCCACATTGTAAAATACGTTAAGATCCTCTTGGAAATACAGCAAGCAGTCAGAAGCCCTGTATGTTTTACTACAAGGACAGGAAATCTAAGAATATGCACTGTCAGTGTAAGCAAGATAAGTGTGTGTGTGTGTGTGTGGAACATGTTCATTTCATGTATGAAGATGGTTTTACATGTGATAATTGAGGTATCTGTTATTTTATTGTAGAATGCCATTCATATTTTTATTGTAGTTCATATAGAAATTTATTTCTGCTATTACCTTTTAGAATTTGTAAGCCAAAATCTAGTTGATGTTAAAAATTTTCAATCTTGGGCCCCAAGATAGCTCAGAGGACGAAGCTCCTGCTTAGACAAGCACAGAGGCATTCGATCCCCAGAACCACATGCTGCACCAGCCCCACCCCGGGCACAATGAGCCAGTCACTGAGTCAGGGCATGGTGGCTCATGCCTGTAATTCCAGCACTGTGGAGGCTAAAAACAGGAGAATCACTATGAGTCTTAGCTACATAGTGAGACCCTATACCAATGCATTAAAAATTATTTTAGTAATAAATATTGCCGGGCATGGTGGTGCACGCCTGTAATCCCAGCACTTGGGAGGCTGAGACAGGAGGATCGCTGTGAGTTCGAGACCAGCCTGGGCTACAAAAGTGAGCTCAAGGCCAGCCTCAACTGCATAGCAAGACCCTGTCTCAAAAAGACAAAAAAATAAAAATAAAAATAAAAATAAAAATAAAAAAAAATAAATTAAAATAAATAAATATTAAAATTTCAATACTTCAATCACATCTTTCCTGTTAAGTATGCTTAATCTAATAAAACATAAAATTAAGATTAATAATTCATCAGTAGAAATATTTGTATAGAATAAACACAGATTTCGTACTTTCCTCAATTTTCTGTCAGCATCAAATTGCTGAAAGGTCAAATGTCATGCTCTTCCCTGAGGAAACTTCTGGCTTGCTTACTGCTTCAGTGGAGAACTGACCACAAAAACATTTTCTCTGATTCTCCCTTAGTGGAGAGAGGACTATACAGTAATATTCAGGCCTGAGTACTTCCTGTCTCCCATAGAATCTTCTGTGTGTATCTCCTGATCAGACCTGTTGGCATATGATATGTGTTTGTGCAGAAGTGTATGAAAGTACACACACAAGCACATGCACACACTATTTTCTGTGACTACAGAACTGCATTTCTTACCCATCAAAGTTGGAACTCTGCCTAGATACCACTGCCTGCAGGTTAGTTCTCTTTCTGAAAGTTTTCTTATTGTGAACGTATAACCCATATATAGAAAGAAATGGATGTAAAAACTGACACATTTTCCTATTGCCCTCCGCTTCAGACCTTTGGGTGGTTAACTCAGATGAAATTTCAAAAAGTGTCAACAGTTTCTTTGATCTAGGTCATCTGTCATGTTCTAGCCTAAAATGTTTTAGGTCTTACCAAGTAAAAGTAAAGTCCTGGAGGCAGCAAACAGTATGGAAATAGTGTTCTGGGTTTTACAAGGTGATTGCATTGTGTTCTAGTAGTAAAACTTCTAAAGTATTTCATAATCCCAATATGATTCATCCTTTCCCTGTGTGTGTATTTAGTACAGAGTCTACAGGGTCTACAGAGCAGAATTATAGTGATCCTTCTTGTTTTTCAGCCTCCCAAGCGCTGGGATTACAGGTAAGTACCACCATGTCTAGTCTCAATCGCCTTCTCAGCATGATCCAGGGGAGGGACAAGCATGGCAGGCTAGGGATTAAGCCCCTGACCCCTATCTGCCTAAGCAGGTGCTTTGATCCACTGAGCTATATGGCCAGCCCTCCTTGTCTATATTTGAGGTTTCATGAGAGACCTTCATCTGTCAATCTGTCACCTCATGCTATTGGATAATATCCTCCATATGATCAAAATATTTCCCCCTCTGTCAGGTGAAATGTCCCTTACCTAGCATTTTTGCTTTATTTTCCTTTCTACGGTTCTTCTAAGCCAGTTACTGGAGTCTAGACTGTATCTCTCATACAGATCCACATCTATTGCCCTGGAAATCATGTCACCAGAAGGAGTAGCTTTGTCTTATTTATCCACTGATCCTTGTTTTCTTCAAATTCAGGTCAATAAAATGCTGTTAGAACTCACTCATGAATGTCAAACATCTATCCACACTTTCAAAATTCCAGGCAGCATACATCTAAGCTTTCTGTGCATACTCTGTTTTGCTTCTAGAATCCTTGATTCTCTAACAATGGGCATGGATCAGTACCTGTAAAGATTTCTTCTTTAGAGGCCCTGTCCATCGAGTATAACTGTAGGGACATGAAGAGCAACAGCTGGTAGCTTTATATTTCTTTATAATGTAATTCTTCATTGTGTAATTCATATCACAACTTACTTTGCTCATTAGACTTCATAAGATAAGTATTGGTGACAATGATCATGTTTTCTTCATTGTATCCCTTAAATGAAACTGAGCCATAATGAACTTATTTGAAATAATCTGATACACATGTCAAAGGTTTCAGTTCGTTCTTCTATTCCAAATACCTAGCAAGAATCTTGATCCTGACTTTTCTGCAGTTCTGCTTCATAAGTTGTACAACAGTCATTTCCAAGGATCTAGAGGAGGAATAAAAAACTTGCAAGATGAATACTGTCCACAATGTCAAATTAAAACTTCAACAGTTTTATCATTCATGAAATATTTTTGCTACATACATATTTTCTTTTGAAAAACATAAACAACATATGATGTTGTTGTTTTGTTCTTATATATCAAAATACTTAAATCTGTAGATTTAAGTATTAAATCTCCTTCATTCAAAATTTTTGTCCTACTTATACATTACAGAACAATGTTTATGCTTTAAGCACTCTTTCAGTATTCTAGGGCTCAGGGACACACACACACACACACACAAAATATATATATATATATATATATATATATATATATATATATATATACACAGAGAGAGAAAGTGAGAGATTTCAGTAAGAATTAGAAAAATAATATGCACAGGTAACATCAAAATTTATGCAGATTCTGTGAGTGAGTAGCAATAGAGGAGCATTAGGCACAGTGTCTTCATTGGACATTACCTTTTCTCTCTAGATATATGGTCTTGGGTCAAGTGTTCACCATATTATTTTATTTCTAGTTGTATTGGAGTTCCATAAGAACTTCTAAGTTTGGGAAGAGTCATAACTCAAACCTGTCAGTCTGTTTTAGCCATGGCAGTAAAGTCAGCTGCCATTTGCCATTTTATATTCCCAGATAGTCAATCAAGACATTAAGCAAAGATCTTGTTGTTCAGTTCATTTTAAAGAACCAGATGGCTTATTGCTGTAAGTCTTTATATTTTAAAAATGTCCAAGTATGCAGAACATTTCTGTTATTGCAAATTTTCACTGGCTGCTTTGTTCTCAACTTATGGCTCTAGTATGACGGCGCGAGTGATGCAGGATCTCATAGGTGTTGCTGACAATGTTATTTTCTCACCCACATAGAGACTACCCAATTAATGCACAATGACCCATTCTTTCAAAAATATTTTAATGATTAATTGACAGCAATTTATAATAATGTGAAGGTGGAAGCGAGAACAAAACAACATCCCAAGAAACTTTCTATTTTAAGTTTCACAATTTATTTTCTAAATAGTCAGCAAATGTTTACAGGAACTCAGCTTAACCTTCATACACAGAATTGGGAAATTTTCCTCACATTTACCAGTCTGACAAGCATAATCAGTTGCTAGGTTCCTGTAACTCAGAACGTTGGTACATGGGACCTAGATGTCAGGAAGGGCCCAAAGAAACCACTTACCCATTCCTGGAATAAGGGCACTCCAGGAAAGCTTGTGAGTGGCCATTTCCAATTCTAACTCCCTTTTCATATAAAAAAAAATAAGGATAGCACTAAATTAAGCCTCCCATGTCCCCATGCTATGCCGTTGAATTGCAATGAACCTGGCTCCAGTGCCTGTGGAGTGATGGCATTCCCCAATCTCATTACTGGAAAATCTGCCTTGTCATTTAACATTTAGCGGAGCGTGGAGTGTTGCAGGTGAAATTTTCTTTCAGCTTAAATACATAATTGTAACGGTAAGTTGGGTTCCTCTTTATATGCTTGAGGATGGATAGGGACATTCATTCATTTTTGCATGCATTGGATAAATATTTCTTAAGTATCTAGCATGTATCAATATGATGCCATTTGTTAAGGGAGATAAAAGATTCATTATCTCAAAAGTGGAGACGCTTATACTAAAATCTTTAGTTCTCTTGTGAGTTTCCCTCAGTTTCACTTCTTAAGAAGCAACAATGATGTCTCCACTTTTTGATCACATGTGCCAGGGACCATGCTAAACACTTAACGAAATCAGTTTATCAGTTGTATTATTAGCTTCTTCCAAAAATCCACAATTTTACAGATTTAGAAACAATCTGAAAGAAGCTCATATCCCTTCCAAAACAGAATAGCCAGCTTTAGATGCAATAAAAGAATAAGTAAAATGATAGAGAAGGCCACAATTCAGATTTGTTTTATTCCACAATACCATCAGACTTCACTGTGTTCAAAATACTAGATGAAAACTGAAGTTATTGCATCTTCAGTTCAGAAGAAGAATGAAAACAGATATAGGAATAGAGCAGATGGAGACACCATAAAGCCAGCCTCTTCCTCTGTGGCATCAGGGAACATATTAGAAACATGTTATTCTCCCCTGATTCCTTACGTGTAAACATGTAACCGTGTCCCCAAACTTTCTTCCTATATGTTCCAGTTATTTTTCTTCTTGTGTGTTCATTCTACTCCTCTCCTGTGAACAACTTTCTGACTTTTTTTACTTCAAATTTTATATTATCGATCTGCTTGAATTATCATGAGAAATCAACATAATATAGAGATCTGATCAGATCGCCCACATATAAAGAACATGGTGATGGTTTTTCCATTATGTGACCCAATGCCCTATATATGGCATGAAAATTAGCCTCTATATCTGTTTCTGACATGACTTCGCTTTCTTCTGAAATCTGCAAAGGTGCAAAGAGACATGCATTTTGGGGAATCCACCATATCCTGAACAGTATCTATTTTTCTGGCATGATTAGCACACATTCTTAGTTTTATAGTTCCTACTTATAGCTTAGTTTTGTAAGGATCCCTAAAGGCTTGTTTGTTGGAGGCTTGGACTCCTGCTAGCGGTATGATTGGTCAATGAGGAAACTTTAGAATGTGAGTCCTAGATGGAAGAATTTTGTCATTGAGGGCATGCACAAATGTGTGTATTGCTTACACTTCCTACCTTCATTTTCTGTTCAGTGTGAGATGAACTAGTTAGAACTGGATAGAACTGCATTCTATCCAGCATGAAGTTCTACCTCACCACAGGGCTGGAAAGTGTGTGGCTAAGCTGCTATGAGTGATTTAATCATCTGAAAATGCCAAAATAATTCTGTTATGGTTTCAAGTTAAAATGTCTTACAAGCCTGATGCATTCAAAATTGGGGCTTTTGCAAGGTAGGTATACCACAGGGGTTCTAGACTCTTCAGTGGATTAAAGCACTGATGAGTACATAGCTGAAGGTGTTACCAGGTAGTGGGGTATTGTTCATAGATATGGGCTGCTGCAGCCATGACTCGGAGGGCTGTATTCTTTTTTGTTTTGTTTCTTTGTTTTGCTGCCAAGAATTGAGATCTCCAAATCTTACACTTGCCAGTCAGACCCTATACTGCCAAGCTATAGCCCCAGACCTTTCAAGGGTATATTTTTATCCCAAGCTCCTTCCTTCTTTAGCTGTCTGATGCCTAGATGGCAGATACACACTTAGCAGCCTTCCTCCACCACGCCTTCCTGTTCTTTTGGGAGCCAGTATAGCACATGTAGACTTACTTTACGTTGTGAGTGTTGGTCTTTTGCCCCAGAGATGGGAAGGAACTAATGTAAAATCTTAGCTTCTTTAAGTTGACTTTGCAATTTGGTTCTTTTCTAATACACTATATAATCTTAATACAGTTATTTGTGCTTTACAGTGTGATCCTTCAATTCATAATCAAGGGTATGACAACACAGTTTTATTAAACTGAATTAAAATATTTGCAAAATATATAAACCAACCACCACTACCAGAATAAAACTTCAAGCTAATATATTTGTAGTTGTTTTCTAGAAGAATAATCCAGAGAACAATTTAGAGGGAAAAATGATGAGAAATCCAAACACCTAGGTGCTTCGTCCAGATTTCCACATTACTATACTCACTTTCTACATAATCTACGTATGATGTGCTGTGGGTCTCAATTTCCTAGTTGATTAGCTAACTGTATTGAATCAACTGCAGATATCACTCAAGGAATGAAATCCTTTAGTTATCACATTAACTACACTGTACACCGAAAAGAATATTTCCCTTGATATATTCCTTCTAAAGGCCACATACTTGAATCAAGAGAAGTTATGTGCTTAATATAAAAGTAAAATCTAGCAAAAATCCTGCATGGTAGGCAGAAACAACCCCTTCTCACAAAGATGAACCATAAAATCACATGCCACTAGCTAGCAGAACAACGTAAGAAAATGTGGTTGGAAATTTACAATACAGCTCAACTAACAATATCATAGCCTCTGTGCATATTAATGCTTTTTTATAATCCTTGACCACAGTTGCTAGAATATCCTGCATTCTATCTTGACTCCCAAAGAGTTTGTTGGAAACTTCCAAGGTGAAATATGTAAGGGCAGCTTCTTGGATTCAAGAAGCAGTGTCTCATCAGTGACACAAAGTATTTCACATGACAGTATCTCTCATTAGGGTGGCTGGGCTAATAGTTTACTGGGGCTGGATGAAACGGTCATCTCTTTAGTTGTAACACACTCCAATTAGTGGCACTGAAAAAGCTGTCTATGCAGTTTACACAAAATGTAGCACTTGGTCTACAAGGTTCATATGAACTGCGTTTTATGCAACTCCATGTACTAAGCCTAAGACTGTAGTTCCAGAATTCAGGGGTGGGGGAATCAAAAATTCAGTGTACATTTTTATAACACTAAAAATGTAAGATTGTAAGTAAGGTGAAATTTGGTTACAGTCAGCTGGTTACTGAAGCTAGAATCTTTTGACATTGTTAAGAATCAATTAAGCATTGTTCCCTTGCCATAGTCCCTTGGCAATTTATTCCTGGTACATTCATAGCCTCTTTGTAGGTGAAATACAAATGGGACTGATTTAGATCAAGGACAACTTTAAAACTAATGAGTGGATCTCTGAGACAGGCTAATGAAAAGCTTTACAAGACATTTGCTCAACTCTCTTCTCTGCATGTGACAAACTTTAAAGCATTTATCAGCTTCCACCAACCTTCTCAAGAACAAAGAGACAAAACTGAGGACCTTGTTTATTAAAGACCCAATAAAAATCAGAAGAAATTATGTAAAGATAACTAAAAGCCCCAAATTTATACTACCTCATCTTCAATTTGTCTTGAGCAAAAGAGGCAGTTGGTTTTACTATGAGAAATTCTAAAAGTCATAATTAAAAAAAATAATTTTTCAGGGATTTGTTCAAAGCAGATCGTGGGTTTGAGCTTTTAGTGAATTTATTTTAAAGCCCCTGAAGCAGACACTACAAACTTTCACATTCTAATGAGTGAACTAAAATCATATATTTCAAAGCAAATAGTGCTCATAAATTACATTTATGACACACGAGGTTGCTGACTGCTGTGCAGGAAGCACAGAGTAATGGTGCTAATATGCACTCTAGCTTGATTTTCTCAGTTCCCAACATGCTGTAATTCCACACTACAAATCTTTAAATGGCAGTTATATTTTAATTAATGTGATTATGTGCTGCCATTAGCAAACCCTCCCCCAGCACATTTCTCCTGCCAGGCCCATGAATGCCAGTAAACCATTAACATAAAAGGGCTGTTTGCTTATTAAATTCATCCACACAAATAGGCAAGGGTTGCAATTGTTGATTTGCCACTGAAAGAGCAGAATGAGAAGGAGTTGCTCAGTGCCTGGCAGTTGCAATTATCTGGTGTAATTAAGTCTAATTTATAAACCCCCTCAAATGAGAAAGTAACAATTTTTGTTAATTAACAAGAGCATTTGTAAAGCTCGTTAACTCCATCATTCACAGCCCGCCTGGAAAAAATGGGAGCATATGGCTGTTAGGATGGGACATGTTGCTCCTGTGTATTTGTGTATTAATCTATTTGGAAGGCTAATGATTGAAATGGGAGCTGGAAATGGATGTTATATTACCGAGCGACGAAGATCTACTGTTTTCATTTATCTTTACAGCAACGTGAGTGCTTTGTCATTATCTTCTGCATACGGTTTCATTATTCTGATACAGCACTCCACATCGCCTCATGCCATCATGCCCATAAGCCTGCAGGGTACAAGAGCACTTATCTTTTCTGATGACTGTTGAATCATTTAAAACAAGTTATTAGTGAAACAATTAAAATGATATTGGTTCACAATTGTATTTATAGCTGGCAGGCATAATGGAACATTCTGAAGAGCAGTTGGGGGTTCTCAGAATGGATGGAAAATGCTGTTAATCAGAGACAAGAGAAACCTCTAAAGAAAACCTAAATTGCAAGAGCATGTTAATTGTATTGGAGCATTTCATTTAATTGAGAACAAAGGGAAGGTAAAAATCATATTATCAATGTTTTATGAACATGAAGAAATAGGAAAATTACTATGTCATTTGTCACATATCTTCTTTAGAAGTGAAATTTTAAAAGGCAGTATTTAACTTTAACCAGAGCAGGCCAAATACATCATGTTGTTACATGTTTTCATTTTCAAAGGGAATGAAATAAAACATAACAAATACATTAATTAACTAATAAATAGAGAATGCTATTGGGCAGAATTCTTAACACAGAAGAAAAGATTGAAATCAGATTTAAAGATTCTTAAAAGGCTATAAAGGCAGTGAAGGTTGCCTTTGTTCAACAAGTTTCATTTATGGCTATTAAAGAAATTATGACAATTTAGTTATTTGTACATTGTCTCATTCTTATCTTTGTTAGCCACTGGAATTTTGAAGAGATGGTTAGCAGCATATAATAAATGAACAACAAACTTCTTTCACATAAGTCAGTTGGTGTTAAACGTGCCTTAGCTTATATAGTAGGAGGAAACTGTTAATCACATAGCTAATATGAGGGTAATTTATTCATATGTGCTTGAGAGAAACAAAAGTGGGTAACTAGAGTTAGGATAAGCAATTGTAAAAGGAAGATTGATTGAAGACATAGGTTTGTATTTGAGTTTTTCATTAATACATCATTTTATATTTGAACTCAAATTTCTTCACTGAAAGACTAGCTGAATTTACTAATGATCTGGAATAGACTAATCAGTTTATTTTGGGGTTATGCTCAAAACATGAGCCTAAATATAACTTGTGTTATTCTTCTGAACAATGCGAAAGCTTGGATTGGTCGGGATATTAATACAGAAAGACCACGTAGCATAAGAACGTTACCTACTGACTTGATCAGTGTGACTACAAATGGAAATTGTTTGCATGAACAGAGATAGAAAAGGAACAAGAGTGGGGCTGGCAAAATACCTGAGTGGACTAAGTACCTACTTAGTTAAGCACGGAGACCAGGGTTCAATCCCAGCACCATATGCCACTCCAGCCCCACCCCCAAGCATGCTGAGCAGGAGACCAAATCTGGGCAAGGTGTGCTGGTGCCTGTATTTCCAGTGCTGGGAAGGCTGAAAACAGGAGGATCTCTATGTGTCTGAGCTGCCTGGAGACACCCTTTACAAAAAAGTGAAGGAACAAAACCAAAATTCTCTATGAAAGAAAAATTTAAAGAAGAAATTAAAATAGATTAAATTTCAGATCAAAAAATATTTGATGGAGACAATTTGAAAACCAGGAGTGGTAGGTGCATGCCTATAATCCCAACACTGGGGAGGCAGAGACAGGAGGATCACTATGAGTTTAAACTGCATAGCAAGACCCTATACTAGATGACTAAATGAATAAAAAAGATGATTTTTTTTTAAAAGTTTGAGCCTGCTTCAATTATTGTGCCACAAAAATCACAGATATCTGCTTACACATTATTCTTAAATATATTTATCAGCCTACATGTGGATGTTAAACAAGTATATCAGTAATAGCTGGGGCTTATGGGGTTCATTCTGTATACCACTATGGATTTAAATTTATAAGTTTGTAAAACCAGGTAATACTCTTCCAAACAACTCATGAATGATCATTATGCCCATTACATAGATTAGGAAATTTGGTCTCAAAAATTTTATGTAACTTGCTGATTCTCTCATTCCTGGGAAATATACCTAACACCCAAAATGAGGAAAGGAGAGCTCACAGTCACTGGAGGATTCATTCCATACATGGCTGGCTCCAAGGCTGAGCATCCAGTTCATGACTATGGAACAGCAACAATTGCAACAAAGGCAACAGAGAAGGCGTCTGTTTCTTTTTCTCTCCTATATTACGTTCAGGCTCTCTGCCCCAAGATATCAGTTTAAGACCATACCCATAATCTCTGAAGTACTCAGAACCATAATCCCATCCTTGGATCATTCATTATTCCAGTGGATCATGAGTTTGACACAAACTCTGGAAGTCCCCACCCCATAATTGCATGAGGCTTGAGGGGGACAACCGGACACAAACCATAATATTCCACCCGTCGACCCCCCAAAGTCTCATGCACATCCCTTTGCACAAAGACATTTTAGTCCATCTTGAAGAGTTATCTAAGTCCTAACTGTTTCAGCATTACTGAAAAGTCTGAGTCCCAAGTCTTCTTCAAGATCTAAGAAAAACTTCACTGTGATGCCATGTACAAAAGAAAAGTTAAACATATTCAACATTAAAAGGCACAAGATAGGGGCCCGGCGGAATGGCTCAGCGGTCTAAAGTGCCTGCTTGGGAAAGCTTGGGCGGTTTCAGGGACCGCGGTTCGATCCCCAGCACCACATGCTGCGCCAGCCCTGCCCTCGAGGTGGGCTGAGCCGGACATAAAAATGAGCGAATAAACAAACAAAGGTTGTGAAATAAGAAAAAAAATGTTAAAAAAAAAAATATAAAAGGCACAAGATAAACAATACCATTCCAAAGTTGTAAACAACAGGGAAATACAAAACACTGGGAACAACACCAGCCCAAAATCCAGAAGGGCAAACATTAAATCATATAGTTCCAAATGTAATATCTGATGTAGTCTGCTCTGAGTTGTGAGGTCCAGAGGCCTTACATGTTTCCACCCCTAGGGCACTGTTGGTGTCACTCCCATGTGTTTTTTTAGGCTGGCTTTGCTTCCTTCTTACAATTTCCCTTAGATGTTCCATGTTCCTGGCTTTTCCAAATTTCTGGAGTTTCCACTGAACTGGCTTCTCACTCTCTGCTTCATACACTGTCCTCTCAGGGGCACACTGTCTGGCCTCTTGGGCCTTCTCCTGAAATCAAGGTAGAAGCCTTAACTTCACAGCTCCTACACTCAAATGAACCTAAAACCAACAACATGTGGATGATGCCAGTGTCTGCTACCAGTTGGAGCAGTGGCCAGGATTTCTTCTTTCCTGGCTGTAGGGGTCTAGTGTCTGGATTGTAAACACTCTGAGCCTAATTCTGCGAAACAAATTCTCCATGCCAGCACCATTTTGGAACCTGATGTGGCTGCTGCCACCATTCTGGAACATGGGTCTTTGCTGCTTTTTTCTTAAGGCAAAGTCTCTCTCCCTTGAAATTCTGAGGTTGCAGTGGTTGGAGACCTGCCATCTCCTGTGATGTCTTCAGGCCATCTTTTTCATTCTCTGATTCCTTCCTAGCAGTGGAGATCCTTTCAGCTCTTTCTTGGCCATCCACACTTTTCCTGGTGCTTCCTTTCTGGCGAAACTCACATTTTAAATCATCTTGCTTGGTTCTTTGCTCTTTATTTTCAATAAGTCTGGCTGGAAGCCACCAATAACACCCATGCCACAACCCCAGTAGTCTGCTGCTTTGAGATATCTTTTGAAAGATTAAACTGTCCACCATGTTTAATCTCAGTCTTAGGCAAAGTCTCTGGGCATGAGGAAAATTCAGATAGGCTTTCAGCCAAGCCATAGTACAAATTATCTGGAGTCCAACAGCCAATGCGTTCCTTCTTCCCAGAAGAAACCTCCCCATCTTGGACATTATAGGCAGGCTTATAGACAGTGTCGTGGTCTGAACTCGGACCAGAATCTCCCCTATAGAACATCTGAATCCTTTTCAGCTCTTCCCAAGTAGAAAACCTCTTCAAACGTTTCCTATGTTTTCTGATAAGCCATTGCCAAAACTTTGCAATCCACATGGTCAGGTTAGTCTCAGCAATGACTCCACTCCTGTGGTATTAAACTCTGTCTTAGTTACTCTCCTCTCATGACAGGGACAAACACATGACACCCAAAGTGAGGAAGGTAAAGGTTTATTCAGCTCAGAGTCATTGAAGGTTTCAGTCCATGCATGGCTGACTCCAAGGCTGAGTATTCTGTTCATGGCTAAAGAGCAGCATCAATTGCAATAGAGCCAACAGAGAAGGAGTCTGCTTTTCTGTCTCCTTATATTCAGGCTCTCTGCCTCAGGATATCAGCCTCAGACCACACCCATAACCCTAGCAATACTCAGATCTATAATCTCATCCTTGGATCACCCATAATCCCAGTGGATGATGAGTTAAGCACAAACTCTTGAAGTCACTGCCCCATGATCAAATGAGGATTTAGTGGGAAAACTAGACACAGAGTATAGCACTTGCTTATTGACAAAAGACTTGTCACTGGAAAATATGTCCACCATCCAGAGATAAATTCACAATTAATTGAATCAAACATATGAAATTCTACAAATGGACTGTACTCACATATCTTCCTCCTTTGAGAAATACTAAGAAGGTATCTTTCCATGTGTTTTTCCAGTTGTAAGTTATATGATCATGGATAAAATCAACTCATATAAGCAATAATATTGAGTCTTAGTGTGGGAAATAAATAGTCATTTCATTGACTGAAGTTTCCTTACTTCTCAAATTTAAGTGAGGTGAATGGTTAGCAGGTGAGAGAAATGGCAGGTAGACAAAGGATAGAAGGACAGAAGCTTCCCAATCTTCTCCTCATTCAACTTCCTCCCGTTCCCTCTAGCCACTCACAAGAACAGCCAGTGCTCTGTTGTTCTTTGTTACTGTCCTATTTTATAAAGTTATAAGACATGAGCAAGTACAGCTACTGCCTGATTATTCTTCCCCTGAAGTTATTTTTAGTTTATCATTTCTGAAATGCTGCCTTAAACATTATCTTCACATTTGACTGTGCAATACACAGAGTATCTTGACGCTCATGTTCCCTTCGTGTTTCTAAGCTGTAATTCATTATGCCACATAATAGACACTGACAGAATATAAAATTCTTAGTAATGTGTTGTTTGGCATCTATTTGTCACTTAAAAACATATGAACATATCTTTAATTTTGGTTTAGTTAAATTTCAATCAAACATGAATGCATTTATGCTTTTTATACATGCAATGGCAAAAAATTATTTAATCTACTTCACATAAATATATGATAAAATTAACCTTACACCTTGTCTTCACTAGATCTCTATATTGAAACAATACAAACATTTTTATAGATAGTTTATTTTCCATGTATATCTACTTTATTTATAAGGAAGTAGCAAGACTGACCATTTGAGGCAGAGAGACAAATTTGAAGTATGAGCAAATACCTTCTCCATAAGAACTATTCTATTGTATTTAAGATAATCTTCTTTCCTTAAGTCCATATAATTTAAGAAACACAGACACAGTGGGTACTGTTCCCCAGGTAATGACCCCATTACCCACCCACACAACCCTGGAAATATGAATCACTAATCTCCAGAAACTAACTTCACAAAAAGTGAAAAGTTTTTTTTTTTAGCAAAAGACATTCTTCTTCAAGTCAACAGTCAAATGGAAGTGAGTTTGAAATGGTCCTGCTGTGTTGTTTCAGCTAATGGTGCTATGTGTTTGGGTCTAAACCTTGTTTAGTATGTTTTTTGTTTGTTTGTTTGTTTGTTTTCTTGAAATGCTAGCATCTGAATCTTTCTGCAAGGGAAGAATCCTACTCCACAGCTACAGTCTTGATGCTGTATCTGAGTTTGCCCAGTCATTTTCACCTCACCAGAGCTGCCATCCTTACAGCTATGGGAGCCAGAACTACACACAGAGTATTCACAAAAGAAGAAAAAAAAGATTTCTAAACGTCATCTTGTATTTAAGTGTCGTAGCATCCATGCTTAAAACATGAAGTTTATAACTCCGTAGGGGTTTTAAGAGTACGCGGTGTGATGGATTTGTGTTGTTCCTAGTTCATAATTATTGAATAAAGAGAAAAGAGAGACAAACATGAGCTAACTTTTCTCACCGATATTCGTCTTACCATTACCCTCCTCGTAGTGTGAAAAGGAGCATGAACAGTTGAAACTGAACGAAAGCTGACTCTGAAAACAGAACTACAGTACTTTTTTCACTTTTTCCAAACCCCAACATTTTCCAATATCTCTACTGCAAAAACAGAAGTTAAAAAAAAAAAAAAAAAAAAACAGGGAGGAAAAATGAAGAAATAAGAATTACTGTTTGTTTATATCAGTAAGAGTTCTTTCCTAATTGATAATTGAATTCAGTGTGGTTTCTTAATGGATATAGTTAAATTTATGCTTTTTGCAGTCATGTAAAATTGGTGTCGGGCTCTGGTTCTATTTTAAGAAAAGTCTCTCGGGGTGCTATGGCACATTCACAGGAGACAAGAGCTTTTGATTACCAAGTGGCGCTGTTGCTTTGGCGAAATTCCCTTGATCCTACTGTTTGACTAACTTCAACATTAGTTTCTAGTTGCATTTAATTCAATTGTATTCAATCTTTGTTTCCGCAGTCTTTGGTCACTGCCTATGCTGCTGTGTGCTCCAGTAATTCCCCATCCTGTTTTCCCATCTGTACTGTTGCCTTTTCTTCTGCTGTCCTCATCCTCAGCTCTATCTAGGCAACGTTTTACAACTTTGCACAACACAACACTTTCATAATCATCTTTAACTTCTTGACAGAATACAAAGTAGGAGATAGCACTCAGTTCTGTCATTTCTTAACTACCAGTTTGTAACCATGTACCATCTGAGATGCTAGCTTCCGACAATACTGTGTGGATTCCATCTAGAGCTGCTGTCATTCGTTGCCTGGTAACTCTGGTATAGGTAAGGATTTCAGTGACTCTTCCCCAGTGATTTACTTGCAAGCTGTCAATCCTGTGGTTCACATTTATGACTCTTGATTCCTGATCTTCCTGATACCTTCTGAACTTAACCCTCTCAGTGACATATCTAATCTTGAGCTCATGTATCAACTAGACATGCCCTATGATCAAATTACTTGAGATCTAATTCCCCAATTCATCTCACACAATTTAATTCCTCTAAATTTTTCATTGTCTTCCTTACATGGTACTTTGAATAACTCTAATTTTCCTTTGACTTTAATGAGATCTTTTCCCATACAACACACCCCACTTATCAGTAGCCGCTCACTCTCAGATCTCTGCCAGGCTTAGATGTAGCACATGGCCTCAGGTATTATACGATGCTGATTTTTTGATCTGTGTAATTGTTCTATAACCAAGCAGATTTTATCCTTCATCACTATGAAGAAGCAGCCCATCTTTATTGATTTTGGTTCCGACATATGTCTGAATTTGTCCTGGATCAAGTAGATCTATTTATCTATGAATCCCCAACTAGGCAGCATCTTTTTTTATCTTCCCAGTCCTATAAAGCACCATTCCAAATCAAGTACTCAGTTACCCCGTGAATGTTTGCATAGCTATGTGAATAAGTGAACTTTTTGGGAAAATACTGCAACCGTGAATGCTACTACTCATACAAACTCATATTTTAAAAATTTCCTACTTGATATTTTATGTCTATAAATGCTTCACTGCATTGCCGTGCAATAATAGCTTTTTGTTGGGAAGATGGAAGCACTCAGGTATGGAACAGACAGTATCATCTTTGCACTACCAACATGCAAGAGAGGCTAACCTTCTCCCTGCGCTCAGCTGGTTTCCTATCCTTCAGTCTTCCCTTTCCAGCAGAATCACAGATCTTCCGCTATGTTTCCTCCTGTTGCCTGTTTCCTGTTCACTCTATGCACAAAGCCTTGTCAAAGCAACCTTCCTGAAACATCAGTCTTATTGTCACAACCCTTCTAAAATCCCAGAACAGTCACTATTGCTCTTAGAGTGAAGTCTAAATATCTCAATTTGCCTTCCAACACTGTAAACTATTACACGATTTTAGATGTCTTGTCTCTTATTATATGGAATCTTGTTTATGGTTCCTGTTGTTTTATGACCTTGGTATATGCAAGTCTACAAAGTTACTCTATCAGTCACCCAACCTTCACCCTGTCCCCCACTTTTCCATGTGTCATGATGCTTGCTCACTTAACATGGGTTTCCGTTTATTTTTAAGGTGTGCCATTCAACTACTTCCTCTGAGAAGATATCTTGGACCTCCAAATTGGGTTAGGTGACATGTTCCCACACTATCCTACATTGTTGCTAACAGAGCCTTTGTCAGAACATTTCATTTAATTTCTTTTTCCTTTTTTCCTTTGACACAGGGTCTCGCTGTACCTTTTAGACTGGCCTTGTGCTCATGTTTGTAGCTCCCAGGCTGGTCTCGAATTTGCAGTGATCTGCCTGTCTCAACCTCCTGAGTGCTTGTATTACAAAAGGGTGCCACCACGCAGGGTTCAGTGGCTAGTGTGGCATGTCCAAGGATATAGGCCCATATGCCGTGCATGGCTGGGGATGAAACTTGGGTCCTTATGTTTGCCAGGTAGGTGCCTATGGTTCTGAGCTATTTTCTGAGCCTTGTCAGAATGTTTTAATTTGTTATGTATTTCTTTATGTTTCTGACTAGATATTAAGCACTATAAGAAGAGAAAAGCATCCATATTCTTCACTGATTTTTTTTTTTTTGCGGGGCGTTGAGCACAAGGGTCTCACACATAAAAGTTTTATGAATTGAAAAGTGTGAATTTGAGTTTTTTTTTTTTAATTTTAGGTATTTTGGTAAAGGACATCACTATGCAGCTCAGACTCGCAGTGATCCTCCCATTTTCAGCCTCCCCAGTTCTGGGACTACAGGTGTGCAGCACCACTACTACACTTGGGAACCAGATCAGCATGTGTCGGGATCAGGGCCTGAGTGACAGGGACATATAGGACCAGGAATTGAACCCTGGTCTCTGCACTTGCCACAGCAGTCACTTAATCTTGAGCTATCATATTAGCCTTGATGAACTAGTCATAGATCTGAGAGCATATGAAGATTAGTGAAATGATTCATTAAGCATTCATAAAAGCACATGATTCTATTTGCAAAGATAATCAGGCATGATGTACAGACATGATTACTTAGAAATCCTCACATCACTCCTCCCCACAAACCCATAAAAATGAATAACATTAGAAGCATAAAGGTACATGTCAATGAAATTCCTAACTTTCTGAAAACTTACATAAAGGATTACTTCCAGAGAAAGCAAAAATTACAGATTAATAAGAGAACACCTATCTCTACAACAATAACATGATCTGACATTAAATTTCCCCAGCAAAGGTTCTGGGGAGAGACATCTGGGGATCTTCAGACAACCAGACATGCAGCAAGGAACTACTGGTGCATCAGAATTCAGAGGAATGGAATAGTGATATTTTGAAATATCATAAGCTGGTCCTTCTCACTATTTTGTACATTGGGACACAAGACAAATAGTAATTGTGCTATGATTTCCTTGACTTTTCAACTACATTTCTTGATGATACCATAGAGCTTACACCTGTTGGAAGGAACTTCTTTACTTGATTGTCAGTTTTCATTCTCTATATTTACATTCTTTTCTATAAAAGAATGTTTCCTTGTACTCCTCTTAAGTATATAATTTACTTAGGAAGTCAGAACTATAGCAGACTCAAAATCAGAGCCAGAAACAATGAGGACGGGATTTCTGTGCACTGGATCTGATAGGCAGAGTGCATTGTGTCCAAGGAGCAGATAAATGTTGACTGTATGTTCATGAAGTTTTCTCAAAGAAATCTGGAATTATTTTAGTTAGAAATCGACATTCAGTTGTGTAGAGCAATTAATTGGTCCCTAATGCCTTTTTCTTGTTAAATATTCAAATTCTATGGTATTTCTTAAAACATAGAATGAAAGTGAAGGCAGATTATAACTCTAGGCTATAGATTAAGTATTGAATATATATATATATATATATATATATATATATATATATATAATTCTATCAGAAAAATTGAAAGAAAGTTCATAAGGCTTCCTATTTTTATTAAATTCAAGAAATATACCTAAAATTAATTTTAAATATTTAAAAATATTTCTTAGATTTTTTTATTTACTTAATCTACCTTTTCTTGTTTTCTTTTAGCAGCCTAAAATATTTGTATGTAGTTCCTCATATGTATAAATGTCTGATACAAAATATTTAGTCTGTTTTTGTGGAGAGAATTAAAGATCAAATACATAATATTCATAATGAGCTATTTCCTTATTCTTTTTGTTTTTATTGTCTATATTTTTAAGCTACATATGTCTTGTTTTTAACACTGCCAATATGAACATTTTACTTACATAATTTTTGTCTTTACTAGTATGTTTCCTTTGTTTGTTGAACCTAAAGGGTGAAAAGTTCACTATTTATAGTATTTCAGTTATTTCATTTCAGATCAAGGTTCAAAACAAATTGAAATGATAATTTCCAATCTCACATTGTTAATACTATATTACTGAATTCATAAATAAAACAGAAAATTCATTTTAGCTAGCATGGGAAAGATAATCTGTAACGTTTAACTTCACAGTAAATCTCAAGATCAAGGTAATAATTATATTTATGAAATTATGCCAAGTGGTTACCGGCCACAAGAAAACATTATCACGTCCTTATTCTTAGAAATCCCAGAATAGAATGTCCCTGTTGTCTGTATTTTAAACTATATGGGTAAATTCAGAGGAATAAATATGTGACTTCTAAGTTCAGTTTTTCTCCCAATCATTAGCATAAAGCAAAAGACTCAAATAGCCCATGCAGCATGTGATTGGGGACTCACTCTGTGTTCCATAATGGCCCTGCTCTCCAGGGGGACCCTGAAACCCACAGATTTCCACAGTGCTACTTGCAATAGACATGAAGAGCTCGAATTACTGACTGAATCATCAGGGCACAGAGACCTCAGAAAGAGATTTTAGTTGTTTATTTGGGAAATTAAAGAGATGTGTAGAAATACGAAAATTACAGTCTGTCACATGAAGGAACGGCTCTCTGTTTTGGTCATTGTGAAGAAATATGCAAGTCCTATAAACAACCTCACACTAAAATATTTTCAATGCCACAATTCAGGGAAATAATA
Source organism: Myocastor coypus (assembly GCA_004027025.1). NCBI lineage: Eukaryota > Metazoa > Chordata > Mammalia > Rodentia > Myocastoridae > Myocastor > Myocastor coypus. The sequence continues at coordinate 7,713 of PVJA010005341.1, read as the reverse complement.
AAACATAATTGATAGGCTTGGAAAGCATGAAGGAGTTATTGTTTGTTTAGAGGTTTTCGCACCACAGTGTGCTACGACTGAAATAACTTACTTTTATTTCTGGTGCTGATACTGGAATCTGTACATTTCTGGTATAAAATAATTTTGGGCACTTTAAATATATTTGATGTTTCAAGTACAAACCAGAGAAGGAAGCTTCTGGTGTTCCCAAGCCATGCTGGATGTCTTATATTTCTTTGTTTTCAAAGACTAGGCCACAATCATTCACTGTGCTGGGCCAGATATGTTGCGCTCAAATACTGCTTGGCAGTGGGAAGAACACACAGCCGAGCTGAATGACTTTCCAGATCTCAGCAGCCTGTTTGCAGTTCCAAGGCTGACGGGGGCTGACACACATTGCTCCCTAAATCACCCTGACTTTAATATCCCAGGCGCTGCTGAAAGGACTAGGTTGATGCGAGCCTAAATCCACTCCTGTCCCTTCTGGATTTCATTGAGCTGGAAAAAGGAACTTGTAACAGCCACTGGCAATGAGCTTTGCTTATATGGGACGTTCTCCCAGCCACTGCTTTAACTCCAGTGACCTTCTCTCCAACACTTAAGACGGCAAGGAACTTGGAAATGAACAAGTGAGGAAAAAAAAAAAAAAAACCCAAAAAAAAAACGTTTTCAGAATTTTTGTTGGCGGGGCTGTAAGCTACTCAGGCACATGAATGCCATTACAAAAGTCCAGCTCCAGTGGCTAAGGTTCACTTCTTTTAGCATAGATCACCCACTTAGTCATACGGCTGCTTTTCAGAAAACACTTTTGATCACAATGTATGCACCTGCTCACATCCTTTCCTTGACCTCCTGGAATTAACAACTTCCCTAATGTGTTTCACCTCAACAGTGGCGAAATCCACCTCTTGTTTCAAATGCTTTCTTACTGTTGCATCCTGCAAGCTCACTTTTGGTTAGATTTCTAACATTGCTCATTTTACCCACAGTGAGAAGGAAACCACTACAAGAATCTCACACGTAATTAGGAGAATGACTGCTTTCTTGCATGTCAGCACTTCACAAACTGAGGCGCAGGCAAAAAGTCCCCAGTGAACTCTAGCTCTTGCTTGACTTCTCTTCCTCTTAAGAGAGGTGAAACTAGGCAAAGTTCTAGAGCAGTGGTTCTCAACCTTTCTAATGCCGTGACTCCGCGATATAGTTCCTCATGTTGCGGTGACCCCAAATAAAAAAATAATTTTGGTGGCTACTTCAAAGCTGTAACTTTGCTACAGTTATAATTCAGACTGGCTTTAGGAGACTCCTGTGTTTTGGTCGTTCCACCCCCGCCGAGGTCGTGACCCACAGGTTGAGAACCACTGTCAATGTCGGACATGGAAAGTGTAAGAAAAGAGATAAAAATATGTACCATTTCTTCTTACAATGCTACAATATTCATTTTTCTCAATATTAGCAAAATGCGTATTAACATCATTTTTTAAAATCTTTTTATTGAGGTCTTTCAACAAGTCACTAGAAAAGTCTGAGCTTTGCTTTTTGGAAGAAGTTGTAGGCACTTATAATAATGCTTGTGCCACAAAATAGATTTCAAAACATAGAAGAGCTGTGGTTGCAATTGTCTTGTAAGCTAATCTTCTATTTCTCAACTTGCGTTTATTACAAAAGAGTTTAGACCATTGAGGAGAATCAGGAATTCTTTTCAACCATGAGAGAGAATGTTTCTTCAAAGCACATTTTGTTTGCTTGTTAGATTGCAACACAGAAATGACCTCTCCACTTTCTTGGTAAGATTTAAAGTCTCTTTTTGTATGATGTTGAAGGAAATAGTGACTTTTTTCCCCTTTATTCTATCTGATGGTTATATTCATGGTTACTTGGTTTGAGTGTGATAGATACAAATTGAACATATTGGGTTTAATTTATTTCTTGTATGTATTACTTAACAAGTCACTGATACAAATACTGATATTACTGTAGATAAAGCAGTTTTCAAATAGGATAATAAACTATGTCTTAAGAGACAGTTTTTCAATCTAAACATTTACTTCTTGTCAACTGGATGTTGTGCTTCTTACATGCATTTGCTAATCAGTTACAAAGTGAATTAAATCTTCAAATATTGCAGAATTATGTGGCTTCTGTAAGCTAATTTCTAGACAATATTGGTCTTTTTGATATTTCTGAAACATAGCTATCTTATTACCTCCAATAGATATGACAAATTTTACTTACACAAGGGAAAAATAGAATCTTCTCTACCCAATGTGGCAATAAACACTGATAAACAAACAAATAGGAAAATAAAAAGCTTGTCTCAGAATGCAATATCCTCATACTTTGTGTATGAAACCTATGTAGATGTGGATGATTTGATTTACTTTCCATATCACAAGCAATATCTTTCCTAAGGAGATGTTACACTAGATTTTAATAATATGAACTGAAGTATGATGATGATTTTTTAAAAACAAATTTAATGATATTTACCTTAGGTTTTCTTACTTGAAGAAATCAGGTGAAGGGTATCTCAGTGGTCTCCACAATGGGTAAGTTGGATATTAGAGTCCTAATATCTTAATTGCAAAGATTATAGTCATCAATATGGCAATGACAAGTTCAAGATAAAATAACATTTCAGGATTAAAGCTCTGAATAAACAACTCACAACACTGTAAACTCAATTGCAAACTAGTACATTGAAGATAGGTAAAGTTTATATTCATGGCTACCTCTTACATTTTCTAGGATTTCTTGGCCTTATTAATTCAAATCTTACTCTCAGTGCATGCATGTAGCCCAGATAATTACTAGAAGGCAAGATCAAAGTCAGCATATTACAGTCCTATTCCATTTTCTGCTGATGTGAGTGATCTGCCTCCGCTTTGATGTTGTATGCTTCTATAGCAAAAGTACAGAGAATAAAAATACTACTCCATGTAATCTGGCATTTATCCCATGAGAGCAGAATTCCAAATTGTGACACATGTCAAGAAGTTAAAAAAAATTACTGAAAAGAGACCTATGCTTTATAAAATGACATACTCTGCATTTAAGCACCTTCGGACATCATTTTCCATTAGAAATTTAGTCCCTAATACAAAATTCAAAGAATTTTTGTAACTTTAGTGGAAGAAAATAGTTACCATATTTACTAGTAATTACATTAAGCGGAGCTGAATTTTTGCACCAACTAACGAGGGCAGGCGAGCGGAAGCAGAGGCACAGTGTATATCCGCACGTGAACGCATTCCAGGGTCAGCAGTACTTGTTGTGGACCGTCCGCTCACATCCAGCAGGCTCTCATTTGTTCTGCATCAGCTGTCTTCTTAGGTCAGGAGGCTGACCAACTCTCTAGTATCTGGACTGCTATTGTACATTAGAGAAAGAAAGTGTTCTTTTCTCCAGCATCATATTTAATATAAATACTTGCTCTTATTTTGTATTGATACCAACTTTCTTTTCAGGATTGTTGATGATCTTATTTTACTGTGTCTGATAGTGTCCTCTGCTAACTTATTTGTTCATTTATTTGTTAGAAGTATGTTAACCTGTGTATGTATGTGTTTACTTATATACACATGAATATAGAGGCTGTGGTATTATTTCTAAAATTGCCTTTCCTGGTAAATTGAATTCTTGCCCTTTTAAAAGAAAATGGCATTTTCCAACTATTCTTTGGGTATTAGTTGATTCTTGTCTGTTCTATTTTGGAATCAGAGTTCTCCAACATACCATGATCATACCTACATGTTTTCACAGGAGAACAGAACATAGGATTGACTGTATGACTATCATTTCTAAAGCACAACACCCAGCTAATATCGAGAAAATTGGATTTAAGCCAATACAATCAGCTTGCACACTTCGCTTCAAACAGAAATCAAACTATTTTTCTATTTTGAAATATATTGGCTTTGCTCTTTGCCAAAAACTATATTTTCAAGTACTTACAAGTGCCACAATGATGATAATGTGTGGCAATTAAATAGAAATCTGTCTATCTATCTACTTATCTTTATTTTTTAGCTACTTTTAATAAGATAAAGTAAAATAAATGAATGATCATTAAATATAAGTGGACATCAACTATAGGGCTGGAGAGAAATACCTCTCATACTTTATAATAAATTTTAAATGAATAAATTAATTAATAGTAAAACTTGCTTGGATTATTGCCACTATTTATTTATTTATTTATTTTTAATGTGTTTGTTTTTTTCAGGGTCTCATTACATAGCTTCGACTTATGGCGATACTCCTGCTTTCAGCCTCCCCAGCACTGGGATTACAGGCATGCACCACTATTGGACTCTGGATGGCTCTGGCTGCCCTAGAGGGCAGTGCTACCATGGGACATAGTGCTGGGAATCAAACTGTGGTCCCTGTGCTTGCCTAAGCTTGTCTATGCAATTGCTTTATTCTGCTGAGTTATCTCTTGCTGGGCTGCCTCGAATTTACTACTTATTATTTTTACGGAAATGCACCAAAATAAATTCATGCATGAATATTCTAGACAAACCCATTGACATGGACAGGAAAGAACAACCTACTACAAGTGAACTGTTGATAGAAGTAATTTGTATTAAGTATTTAATGAACCTAAGTTGATTGAGTTTGGAATATCCATTTGTTCTCAAGCATAATTTCACTCTGTTATTCCACATGTTTTACTCTTGAAACCATTAAGACCACTTTCACTTCTGTGTTGTATTTTAAATTAGAGTTATATTGTCTTAGGCTTAGTATAATTATCATGACTATGTCATATAAGATACTCAATTTTTCAGCTGGGCGTGGTGGCACAGGCCTGTAATCCCAGCACTAGGGAGGCTGAGGCAGGAGGATCAGTGCGAGTTCGAGACCAGCCTGGGCTACAAAAGTGAGCTCAAGGCCAGACTGAACTGCATAGTGAGACCCTGTCTCAAAAAGCAAAAGCAAAAGAAAAAAACCTCAATTTTTCTTTTTTATTGTGTGTGTGTGTGTGTGTATGTGCATGCGTGTGCGTGAGTGTGCATGTGTGTGTGTGTGTATGTGCATGCGTGTGCGTGAGTGTGCATGTGTGTGTGTGTGTGTGTGTGTGTGTGTGTGTGTGTGTGTGTGTGTGTGTTTTAAACTAGGCACACAGCTACCTGGAATAAAATCTACATTTTCCAATCTCCTTTGGAAGTAGCTTTGGCTATATGATTAGGTTTCAACAAATGGCAGTGCTGAGTATTTCTGTCACACACGTCTTAAAAGCAAATGAATAGCCCCTTTGTGGTGAAAACTCCTAAATATAAACTAATTTTTCCATAATAATAAATTTGTAGTTGAGACATAAATGTCCATCCAGACTTTGCATTTCCCAGGCACAATCACTCTTAAATATAGACACCTTAAGTAATTCATGCCAATGCAAAATTAGTCAAACTGATTGATGAGTGTCATTTTCCAATCCAGGACTGACATCACTATATTTGTGTTCTCTGACACATTTCTGTTTGCAGGAGCTGCAAGAAAACATGTCCTTGTCTCTGGCCCTGTCGCATCTATCTCGAGGAGTGTCTGGACTCCTCACTGACCACCAAGTGTAGATCAGCCAGATAACAGCCTGAAAGGAAAATAAAATCCTTTGTTCTTTGATCATGTATTTGAAGTCACTTCTTGTCAGGAGCCAAGGATTTTCTTCATGGTGATGTGGCTTTTCTCATACTTCAAAAATTCGTTATAGTTAGAGTGTAAACTTGGAATATGGAGACTGAACAGCCAGCAGAGGCAGTGGGAAATTCTGCCTGGTACTGACACCAGGCTCCAAATTCTTTTAAGAATGGAATAAATATACTATGGGGCTAAACAATGTTTTTCATGGAAAAAGTAAAAGATGATCATTTTCCATTAGCCACTTTTATTATGCAATTTTCTCATTCACTTAAGGTGAATCTAATTCTAGGTCAAAAATCATGTTGGTCTCTTTGATTTATACATTATGTGTTTACTGTCAATGATTATAGACCTAGTTCAGAAGAAATTCTGCCCAAGATTTCCTCCTGCTGAGTACTGGCCCATTTTTCTGTTTAGTGTCTTCTTCAGGAAGTCCTTCCTTCTTCATGAATGTTTGTGTAACATGTAAAAAATTAGTGGGTATTGTTAAAATCATGAAATAGGGGGGCTTCGTTACAAACTTTCCATTTATTTCACTGGAAAGGTTACCTATGTTTATCTTTCAACAGCCTTGAAGACAAACTTGTTGCAGCAGGTTAAAGGAGGAAATTCCTTATACAAAACTGCATAAACAATTCACATCAGTTTTAAAGTGTATTTCTCATGCACATTCATACATATTATTAGAGAAGGTCTAACTAAACTTCAGTGACTAGAAATAATTTTTTCTATTACATTTTAAGGCAGTTTGGCAATATGCTCTCCCTGCAACTCCGTCCCCAAGAGTTAAAATTTACCAAGTTACAACAGGTACATACCCTGCTTCTCATTTCCTGAATTTATTCTGTATATTCTGAAAACATGTAACTTGAGTTGTGTCCAAACATACTCATATTCCATAGTTCCAGGTCAAAATATTTTTCCATATATTTGAAAGATATTCTTATTGTCCATCTTATTTCAAGATGCATACTGATAGCCATTACCATAAATGACAATGAAAAATAGCATAGAGCGATAGTCTTTTATCTGCCTACAATGATATTTTATTTACCTAGAAACAAAATATTTTGTACTATATCTGCTGTTTTTGGAACTAGTAACAACAAATTTTGAAAATAATAGTTACAAACAATAATAGTGGATCAAAATAATTTAAGCCTAAGATGTACAATTAGGTTTTAAAGCATTATGATAACAATTACTACATTGAATTCCAGGAGGTAAGTTGGGTAGGTATTATTTTGCACAGATTTTGTAGATGATTAATTTAAGATTCGTTAAATTAAGCAACTGTGCTGTTAACACTTGAAAATAATAAATTTTCAAACTCAAGTACTTGTCATCTTTGTCCTTTCATTTTTTTTTTTAAATGTATTTAGTATGTGCTCTACACGGCCTCACTATGCCAGATAGATTGGACTCCTAGTGATTCTGCTGTTTTTCGGCTCCCAAGCACTGGGATTACAGGAGTGTCCCACCACACCCAATTTCAATCACTGTCTCAGAGAACCAAGGGGGCAGGGCCAGCACAGCATCTTGAAGATCAATCTCCAGCCCAGCCGCTGTGCTCTGCCTAAGCAGGTGCCTTAGTCTGCTGAGTTATCTGGCCAGCCCTTGTCCTGTTCATAAAGAGGCACAAGTGCCTGCTGGGCAAGTGCAAGGTCATGAGTTTGAACCCTGGTCCCACAAAAAAAAAAAAAAAAAGAACTTTATCTTTTGATAAGATTTCTTGCTGTCTAAAATTGTACAGACAGACAGAATAACAGTATCAGTTTATGCAAAAATAGAATATATATGAGAGACATGACTTATTTTTTTTGTGTAGTTCTTTAGGATAGTGTACAGTAGTCAGCTATGTTATGTTTCAGGTTTAAGTGATTAATATTTTAATTCAATTAGTTTTTTCTGGTATTCCAATTCCTAATGCAAAATATGTTTCGCCTTCCAAGTAAGGATTAAGTGTCAGCTAACAACAGTTCTACAAAGTACTGTCTATGGTCCCAAACTTAATCCTGAGGGTATCTGACCCTGGAAGATAAAAAAAAAAAAAAAAAAAAAAAAAAAAAAAAA
>PVJA010005340.1:43888-79823 GCA_004027025.1 Myocastor coypus | reverse complement strand
TTTTTTTTTTTTTTTTTTTTTTTTTTTTTTTTTTTTTTTTTTTTTTTTTTTTTTTTTTTTTTTTTTTTTTTTTGTCTTTTTGAGACAGGGTCTCGCTATGCAGTTGAGGCTGGCCTTGAGCTCACTTTTGTAGCCCAGGCTGGTCTTGAACTCACACCAATCCTCCTGCCTCAGCCTCCCGAGTGCTGGGATTACAGGCATGAGCCACCACTCTCGGCTTATATATCTCCTTATAATTCATTGGCAAGAGTTTTTTATATATAGATGCTCACTGACTTATGAAGAATTACATCTCATTACACCCACTATAAATAAAAACTATCACCAGGCATAGTGGCACACGCCTATAGTCCTAGCACTTGGGAGGCTGAGGCAGGAGGATCAGTGCAAGTTCGAGACCAGCCTGAGCTACAAAAGTGAGCTCAAGGCTAGCCCGAATTGCATAGTGAGACCCTGTCTCAAAAAGACAAATAAATAAATAAATAAATAAATAAATAAATAAATACTATCAAATATTGAAAATGCATTTAGATATACTGCCTTGGTTTCTCTTCTGACTGATGAGACAAAATATCCAATACCTAGTTAAAGAAGAAGAGGTTTATTTCTTACAGCTTGTGAGACTTTAGTTTGTGGCTGGCTGGCTTGCTTCATGGCAGGATGATATGGCAAGGGGCGCTGTAGAGGGATAGGGATGGGGTGGCCTTTAATCTTAGCATCACACACCCTAGATCCAGCGACCTCTGAAAAGTCCCATTCATGACTAGATGAGGCACTGGGGTGACATTTACATACAAGCCACAACATATATGTAACTTGCCAAAAATCAAATTTGTAACTTAACAATTCAGCACACTGAATTGGAGAATTGTTGTTTACCCTTATGATTACATGGCTGATGGGTTGCTAGAGCTCTTTGCAGCTTCCCAGCTTTGAGAAATGATTGAACTATGTATTACTAGCCCTAGAAAAGAGGAAAATTGGTTGAGGAGCTTTGACTGAATGCTTAATCACCTTCCCACCATCATAAAGCCTAACTATCGAAACAAATGGAAACATTGTAAGTCAGGATCCATCTGTATTCTACATAGAAGGACTTTATCACATATATGATTTGTAAATGTTTTTTCAATCCTATATCTATCCTATTTCTCTCTTGTTGTTTATGATTTTGGTATCATGCTTGAGAATCCATTGCCAAGTCCAAAATCAAGAAGATTTTATTCTCAAAGTTTTGTAGTTTAAACTCTCATACTTAAAGTCTTTGATTCATTTTGAGCTAACTTTTATATATGATGAGAAGGAAAGAGCTACTCATTCCTTTGTATATGTGTGATGGTTTGTGTCTAGTTGTCCCCCAAAGCTCCAGGCAGTCAAGGGGTGGCTTCTGGAGTTTGTGACTGATTCTTGATCCAATGCCGGTTATCACCGGTGTGAATGCCCTGAGGCAGATACTCTGCATTACAACGTGAAGAGGGGAGAGAGGCTACCTAGCTGCCTGAGCTGCTGCCACTCCCTCTGTGCTCTTGCTCTTTGCCACCGCCATGAAAGGTTACCCTTTTCCATGTGCCACTCTGCCTTGGAGCCAGCTGAGTATAGACTGAAACCTGCACTAACTGTGAGCTAAATGAACCTTTCCTTCCTTCATTTTGGGTGTCAGGTATCTGTCCCAGCAATGAGAGAAGAGTAACCGAGACAATATGACTATCCAATTGACTAGTACCTCTGTTTCAGGAGATGGGAGGTCTCCAACTTTTTTCTTTTTTCTTCAAGATTATTTTACCTATTCAGAGTCTCTTGAAATTCTGTATGAATGATCACCTGGCAAATTCCTACAAATAAATTATCTGGATAAGGATTGCATTGCACCTATAAACAATTGGGAGAGTACTGGCATTTTAATGAATCTTCTGAGCCATAAATGTAAGATAGCTTTCCATATATTTAGGTATTTTTAAATTTCTTTCAACCACGTTTCATAGTTTTCAGAATATATTTTGGGGCCCGGCAGGATGGCTCAGCGGTCTAAAGCGCCTGTTTAGGAAAGCTTGGGCGGCTGTAGGGACCGTAATTCAATCCCTGGCACCACATGCTGCACCAACCCTGCCCTCAGGGCAGGCTGAGTTGGCCATAAAAGATAGATAAACAAACAAACAAAAGTTCTGAAACAAGAAAAAAATAAAATAAAATAAATTCTAAAAAAAAAAAAAGAATATATTTTACACTTCTTTTGTTAGAGAATTGTCTTTCTAGTTTCTTTTTGGGAATACATAGAAATATATTTTATGTATGCTAATATTGTATCTTTCAACATTGCTAAACTACTTGTTCAGTACATTCATGGCATTTTTTTAAAGAATTTTTAAATTTTATTTTATTGTATATTTTTTCTTGTTTCAGAACTTTTGTTTGTTTATTTATTTTTATGGCCAGCTCAGCCTGCCCTGAGGGCAGGGCTGGCGCAGCATGTGGTGCCAGGATCAAACTGCAGTCCCTGCAGCCACTCAAGCTTTCCTAAGCAGGCGCTTCAGATGACTGAGTCATCCTGCTGGGCCCCATGGCATTTTAATAGATTCTTCACAATACTTTATGAACACAATCTTGTCATCTGAAAATAGAGATGGCTTTTTTTCTTTCCAACATGCTTTCATTGTCTTGCTCTTATCCCTCTTAGCCATTCTTACAACACTATTTTTCTTCATACCCCTCATCATCACCAATTCTAGTAATTACCTAATGATAACTAACCTGGTTAGTATGCAAGCACCCAGATCACTGATGCTTTCTCTATTCTGTACATTGAGTTCCTAGGTTTTAGAACAGGGTCTGGCACTTAGCAGTGCTCCATGGGTATGTATGCTCTCTGTTAGGTATCATGGTGAACCCTTGAAAGAGGGAGTCTGTTGTTAAGATCCTTTCAATACCCAGCCCTGCATGGAATTCGGAGCATTCAGCACCATGTGCTAGGATACACAGTCTTTTAGGAGTCATTATGAAGCAATGCAAAAACAAAACTCCTTTTCCACTTCTAACCTCTCACAGCAAGTCAGCTTGCACCATGAGGCTTACCAGGGCCCTTATTCTTTTTTTTTTTTTTTTAGGGCCCTTATTCTTTCTCTGACCTTTGTAACTATATCTTCATCCAGGCACCTGACAAAGTAATATACAAGGATCCCTTGTGGTCACACAGCAATGGTGGGATCTAAATGGTCTTTTGAATATACCACTGCTCAAGGGCTCCAGGTTGAGGACTTATTTAGGAATTGCTCAGTCACTGAATTGGATGTGCACAAAGATCTGCCCTGTTCTCACATTCTGCCCCATTGTCTCTCTCCAACAGCTTCTCCCTGGCCAGCGTTTCTATTACTTCTTAAGAATCATCCTTTAGCACTATTAGAAAGATCAGTAATCAGAGAAATGAAAAATAGTGTGAGGGGCTTTGGGTAGGGCTTAATAGTACACACACCCATGTTGGTAGCAGTGCAATTTGTCAGAGCTAAATCTTGGAAAAAAAACTCTTTGCCATCAACAGAGGAATGGATAAGAAAGATGTGTTTTTTATACAATGGAGTATACTTAGCTACAGAGAAGGATAAACGCAAGACTTACAGGTAAATGGATGTAACTGGAGCCCATATTCAGAAGTGAAATACATCAGACCTGAATGTGTAAACATCATTATTGTCTCCCTAGTATAGAAACCGGAAAGAATAAATAAAATCCAAGAAAGTATAATAGATATTGTGAAAGAGAAAGAAATTGCTCAAGAGGAGAGAACAATTGGGATGAGGAAGAGAAGAAAAGAAAGAAAGAAGTGGAAAACATACACACACACACACACACACACATATATATATGTTACATATATGTCATATATATATATATCATATATATGATAGCTAAGATAATTGTACTACTAATTTCTATTGATTTACTGAAAGGAACAATTAATGTTTAATTCTCTTTGACCAACTTTGCATGCTTATATCTGTTAATCTGAACAACTACTTTGAAGACAACAGCATGCAATATAACAACCATTATTGAATTCTTATCATCTTGTTTTTTTAAATACTGTATTGCTTCTAATGTTTTTAAATTATTTCTTGTTCTCTTTAAAATAATAATAGGAAAAAAAAGAAAAAAGAAAAAAGAAAAGAAAATAATAATAGGGACTGGGGAGATATCAGTAGAATAAGTGCTCATCTGGCAAGTGCAAGATCTTGAGTTCAATCCCCAGTACCACAAAAATAAAAATGAAATAAAATAATTAAAAAGCTGTACCTAAAATAATAATAATAATAATAATAATAATAATAATAATAATAAAGGGCTGGCAAGGTAGCTCAGCAGACTAAGCACCTGCTTAGGCAAGCACAGGGACCAGGCTTGATGCCGCAAAGGTGGCTCCCTGGGCATGCTGAGCCAGCCAGCCAGACCAGGTGTGTGGTGCACACCCACAGCACTGGGGAGGCTGAAAACAGGAGGATCACTACAAATCTGAGCTGTGTAGTGAGACTCTGTACTACATATATAAAATAAATCAATAATAAAATGAAATAAAAATCAAGCTTAAAAAAAAAAGAATGAATATTTGACACTTCATGATAGAAAATGCTCAGAATCTAGGAAGCTGGCCAGCACCTCTGCCGAGAGATGTACTATTTATGAAGCCACATCCCTCCCTTCATGCTCTCTGGTCAGAGCATCTAACAGAAGACATCGTAGGAATTTCTACATCCACCACTCACTTATTTCATAAATAAATAATTTCAGATAATCCAACAGCAAAGTAAATGAGGAATTATTAGGTAAAGAGATTTTTTTAGACAATTATGGTGTGATAAACATTGCTGGACTCTGGTTTCATTGGACCCAAAGTAAGTTCAGGAAAATTAAGAACAAATTACCTGTCCAATATAAGAAAAAAAGAGAGAGAAAAATGCAAAGTATTCTTAAGAAATGGAGGCAAACAAAAGTGAATACAGGTAAGGTCTTCCATAGGGTATTTCTGATGTTGATAGATTCTGTCTACTTTATTTATTTATTTATTTTTTTTTTTTTAGTGCATTTAGTGCAGAGTCTATAGGATCTCACTATGGACTCACAGCTATTCTCCTATTTTCAGCCTCCCAAGTACTAGGATTACAGGTACACACCACCATGCTCAGTCTTAGTTCTGTCTTTTTTGAAGAAGTTTTCACAACAGAATTATTAAATAAAATGTGATATTAAAATTTAATTGAAAGTACCTGGTACAATATTATATTTAAAATGCTAGGCTAAATTTTATGATTAAGTGCAGAGACCTAAAATAATAGTCAATGCATTAGGTGCTTAATATGAGTCAAGCATTATTTGCTCAGAAGCTTTTCAATTCTGAGATAAGTAGTATTTGTAATCCCATTTTGCAGATGAGAAAGGTAAAAAGTCATGTTATGAGCAAATTCCCATAGTCATTCTGCCAAAGCTAAATTCAGATTTATGGCATCTAATTCAGAGCTCAGGCTGCCATTGCAATTTATTTTCTATATTGTTATAGCTTATGATTAATACGCTACTCAGTATAAAACCTCTCGGCATGCAACTATATCCACTGGCACACACAAAAAAGTTTCAGCTAGACAAATACCTCAGTGTATGGGGTACTGAGAATTTACTTACAAATTGTGATTATATGCAAGCCAGGAATATCAAAGGTGCCCATTAAAGAAGCTTTTACTTTTTTATAATACAAAAATCTCAAGATATTCTAAGTATGCAATAACAAATAGCTGGTGTTTAGTTGTTTAATAAAAATGAAATATTTAGCATCCACTAAAAAGAAAAAGCAAGAGTTGGTGAGATGGTTCAGTTGTCTAAAGCACCTGCTTAGGAAAGGTTAGGCAACCAAAAGGACCGAGTTCGATCCACAGTACCACATGCTGTGTCAGCCCCACCCCCAGGGCAGGCTGAGCTGGCCATAAAAAATTAATTAATTAATTAATTAATTAATTAAAAATAAATAAAAAGAAAAAGAATAAGCAAGATGGAAAGCCTCCAGCATTGTGGAAACTTTGGAAAATTTTGAAAAATGCACTTGTAAACATAAATAGCAAACATAATTTTCTGAAAGGAACAGAGGGATATAACTATTGCTAACACTGGGGCTCAAATAAGGAAGGAAACATGATAATATAAATATATTTAGCAAAAATAAACTGTGTGCAATACTTAAAAATGGTTAAGCAGGGGCCAGTAAGATGGCTCAGTGGTATAAAGTGCCTGCTTAGGAAAGCTTAGGCAACTGCAGGGACTGTGGTTCAATCCCTGGCACCACATGCTGTGCCAGCCCCACCCCCAGGGCAGGCTGAGCCAGCCATTAAAAAATGAATAAATAAATAAAAATAAAATAAAATAAAAATGGTGAAGCAGGTGTGTGGTGTCGAATGCTTATAAATCCCACCACTTGGGAATTTGAAGCAGGAAGATCACCATGAGTTTGTGGCTAACAGGCCCCATAGTGAGTTCAAGGCCAGCTTGGGCTACATAGCAAGAGCAAGACCCTATCTCAAAAAAAAAAAAAAAAAAGATTGAGATGGCAAACCTCATGTTATATGTATTTTACTGTAATGAATCATAAATACCATGCTGGCCCTGCCCCCGGGCATGATGAGACGGTGATTGACACCGGGTGTGTTGGCACACACCTGTAATCCCTGTGCTTGGGAGACTGAAAACAAAGAGAATCATTACAAATCTGATCTACATAGTGAGACCCTGTAGACCTTGTCCTAAATACATTTTTTAAAAAATGAGGAGGGGGCCCGGTGGGATGGCTCAGTGGTCTAAAGTGCCTGCTTGGGAAAGCTTGGGCAGCTTCAGAGACTGCGGTTCGATCCCCGGCACCACATGCTGTGCCAGCCCTGCTCTCGGGGTGGGCTGAGCTGGCCATAAAAATGAGTGAATAAACAAACAAAGGTTCTGAAACAAGAAAAAAATAAAATAAATAAAATAAAAATTTTTTTAAAAAATGAGGAATAAGAGACATTTAATTCTCATTTCTATCTTCCCACTGTTGGATATTCATAATATCAGTTTTGTTTTTATGACTAATTCAATATAGATAGGAAAGTACGTAAGAAAATTATGAAGGCTCAGAGAGCATTAAAATCCTTCATCATCTGCCTCCAGCTGTATGTTTATCAATGTTCTGTTCAAAGAGCTCTAAGAGTGTCCAATACTTAAATTTATATGCAACTTGTAGTGACAACATGGGCACTTGAAAGCTATTACATAACTAATCCAGCTCCTGGAAACTTCACATCCCATCAGAGAAAGTTCTCCTGAATGCCGCCTGTGTAAAAATGCCAGATTCAGCACCCACCTGACATATTTTCCTGGAATTTGTTTCAAATAATCTTGTTTTGAAGAACAGGTAGTTCTTCTGTGCTCTCAGATCGTGCTTCTCAGAACACATTATCCTGGTGTCCTTTCTTTACTTGAGAAACAATCTCTTCATAACCTTTTATGGCTTTTGTTTTGTATCTCCTCATGTCTTCAAAAAGTGAGCAGGAATATAAAAATTCACAGAGTATGCCAAGCATTATAAATTGTACATGCCAAGGTTGAAAATAAAACAAGTATCTCAAAGAGAATATTACCTATTTACTAGTTTTATTTTGATCATCCTCTCTTATAGGGAAATACTGACTGAGCCAGGGTCCCTAAGATTTTATCCCAACCTGATATGTTTTAAGATCTTGTGAATAGGACTGGGGAGATAGCTCAGTCTAAGCACCTGCCTGGCAAATACAAGGACTGGGGTTCAATGCCTGGTACTTCATGCCATGCTGGCCCTGCCCCAGCCCCACTGAGCCGACCACTGAAACTAGGCATGTTGGTGCACGACTGTAATCCCAGCAATGGGGAAGCTGAAACAGAAGGATTGCTCCAAGTACAAGCTGTGTAGTGAGTTTCTGTACCAAATACATAAGCTAAAAAAAGAAAATCTTGTGAACAAAGGAATCTGGAAAATACTTCGGAGATCATCTACTTTTTAATGCATGCAGAGGTCAACAGGTAAGAAGCAGTGACGCTGGCCAGAGAGGAAATGGAAGCATGCCTGTCTGAGCAGTGTGGCTGCCTCTCAGCCCTACCCTACTAAACTGAAGTTGCCTGTAGGAGCCAGTATAGCACAAATGACTCCAGCCTATGGTTGCCTGATAAGAGCCAATGTGGTGAGAGCATTTCTTTTGATTTTTCAGGGGCAGCTGAAAATCTACATGTGTAAGCGAATCTAAGTTTTAAAGTTGGCAGTTAATTCAAAAACTTTGAAAGCATGGTGAGGGCCAAATAAAACATGTCTCTTGGCTGAATTGAGATGTGGCCTCAAGTGGAGTCCAACTGTCTTGGTTTTACAGAAGAGGCAGCCAAAACCCAGAGGGAAGTGGAATTATTTGCACAGGATCTCATGGCTGGCTTGGGGGAGGCACTGGGACCTGATAGGGCTTACCTTTTAGACTCATCCACTCTCCCTGACCTAATAAGGAGGCAACTCAGTTACACAGGCACCTGGTGGGCCACTCCTCCCCACCCTAACATGTGACAGTAAGAATTGTGCCCTCAGTGGACCAAAACACAGACTGAAGTTCTTGGCCATGAGCTACACCCACTCTAAGCTGCTTCCTGACTGCAGCTGAGTTGTCTGTCTGTTTTGAGTAACTATGGAAAAGAATAGACAAAAAGAAAAAAAAAAACTGATGGAAGGAAATTTTTACCCTGAGACAGTCTAAGTGAAAAATGTGAAAGTCGCTACTTTGTGGTAACCTTATTTTTTAAACCACTACAGTAATACATTGGTTCACAAATGTTTCTGTTTAAGAACAATTTGGTTTGCAAACAGAAGTGTTGAACAAAATTTTGTTTCCATTTTTAAGCTCTACAGCTCCCACAGGGGGTCGTGCCTTACTCTAGTCAAGATCACAGTCAAAGATGGGCCTGTGCACACTTGCTATAAAGCTGTTTAACATACTCTTTAAGAGTACTCTGGGCCAGCAACATAGCTCAGCGGTCTAAAGCACCTGTTTAGGCAAGCTTAGGCAAGCACAGAGAGGCCACAGTTCAAACCCCTGAACCACATGCTGTGCCAGCTCTTCCCACCTGCAAAAAAACCACTCATAGTACTGTACAGTATTATTACAGCCAGCGTGGCTCCCTAGGAAGTGTAGAGCAGGCATGGAGCACCTAGAATGGTAAAGGAGCCAACCAGAATGTACAAATAGCAATGAAGGTAGCAAGAATGTGCAGAGCAGAGATGATCAGAAGGTTTTGAAAAAGACAGCCATTGAGTTAAAAAAGGAAACTAGAAAAATCACAAGTGTGGTATTGACTTGACTGATCTGGCCTCACAGTACAAGACAGTGAAGTTGACAAACTCGACATTTTTGAAGACTAACAATGACATCAAAGGAGCTGATAGGCGAAAAGGAGCAGTGATGCTCACCAAGCAGAGGACACAAGTGCTGGAGGAGGTGGAAAAGCTTTTGTTAGGATTTTGAATGAGAAACAGCTGGCAGGTGGTGGCATTTGTGGAACTATGATCTGTGGGAAAACCAGAAAATTGCATAATGACCTACTGCAAGAAAACCCTCTTCAAAGTACAATAAGTGATGTACTTAAAGCCAACGGAAGGTGGCTTGATAAAAATCTACGTGAGAAGTTATATCCACAGTGTGATAAGACAAGGTGAGGCTTCCAGTTCTTATGAGGGCACTGCAGAAGCCCTTGAGTTCACAGAATTCATGAAGGCAGAAAGTTCCATCATTCGACAAGTGTTCAACTATGATGAGACAGCTATTCTAGAAGAAGATACAGAACAGAACCTGCAACATGCAGGAAAAGGCACTGCTAGAGGACAAACCCGGCAAAGAGAGACTGACTCTTGTGCTATGTGCAAACAGAAGTACCAGTCAGATGACGCCACTACTGGTGTACCAATCCCAGACCCCTCACACATTTAAGGAACTGAATATGAGGCTGACTGCCCAGCATGTGGAGGGCCAATGTGAAATCCTGGGTCACAAGGCAATAATAGATGGAATGGCTGCGTGATGGGTTTGTACCCACCGTTAAGAAACATCTTTCAGAAATTGAGGCAAAAGGATTTCTCTCATTTCAAGGCCAGCCTGCACTACAAAGTGAGTTCAAGCTCAGCTCAAACTGCATAGTGAAAAACGATTGCAAAACAGACAAAAAGAAAACAAGAAATGTCTTTCTGACAGCCAAGTACCCGAGAGTGCCTTCAGGTAGACATTTCACAGTCACACCCTCCCACTTTGGTGTATGATGTGGATTTGGAGTGTGATACCTCTTCTTCATGATACCCTTCAATATGACGCCTCCTCTGTGGCCCATAGACCAGCAAGTGAGCCACTGTTTCAACATGTTCGCCATGTTCAACCAGTCGCAGATCCAGGAGTTCAAGGAGGCCTTCAACATGATCAGCCAGAACAGAGACGGCTTCATTGACAAAGAGGACCTGCACGACATGCTGGTCTCACTGGGGAAAAACCCCACTGATGACTCCCTGGACACCATGATGAGTAAGGCTCTGGGCCCCATCAACTTCACCATGTTCCTCATGATGTTTGGGGAGAGGCTTAATGGCACGGACCCCAAGGAAGTCATGTGGAATCCCTTTGCTGGCTTGGACAAGGAGGCCACAGGCACCATCCAGGAGGACTACCTGCCCAAGCTGCTCACCACCATGGGCAACCGCTTCACAGACCAGGATGTGGACGATCTGTACCGAGAGGCACCCATCAACAAGAAGGGCAACTTCAACTACATGGAGTTCACGCGCATCCTCAAGCACGGGGCCAAGGACAAGGATGACTGAAAAGAGCTCCAAGTTCCATCCAAATGCTCCTTGTTTCCACTTTGGGTATTTCCGAGATTTTCTCTTAGAGCCTGTTGCATGCCCATAGCCTGGCAGCTTTCGCCTTCCTTGTTTTGTATTTATTCTCAGCCCTTTTGGGGCACACATATCTTTATAATCAAACTGGAAATGGGATACTGTGTTGGTTGCAGACTAGAAGGTAGGGTGATTTACCCTACCCATGGTCCTCTTCCCTCAGTAACTGTAGACTACACAGAGTCAATATATTTTTTCAGAGAAAAAGTTATTCGTGTAGTTTTTTCTGAACCATAATTAAACTTTATGATAAAAAAAATTGGACCCTGTAGTTAAGAGACAAAGAAGAGAATAACGTGGTGGCTCACGCCTGTAATCCCAGCACTCGGGAGGCTGAGGCAGGAGGATTGGTGCGAGTTCGAGACCAGCCTGAGCTACAAAAGTGAGCTCAAGGCCAGCCTCAACTGCATAGCAAGACCTTGTCTCAAAAAGACAAAAAAAAAAAAAAGAAGAAAGAAAAAAAGAGAGAATAAATCCCTGAAAGAGATCTCTATGATGTCCTTAGAGAAAGACTCTCTTTCCAAGCTAACCTCTGTCTCTGTCACCTT
Source organism: Myocastor coypus (assembly GCA_004027025.1). NCBI lineage: Eukaryota > Metazoa > Chordata > Mammalia > Rodentia > Myocastoridae > Myocastor > Myocastor coypus. The sequence continues at coordinate 68,321 of PVJA010005340.1, read as the reverse complement.
CCTGCCCTCCAAGCTAGACATGGCCTTGAAGGAGATTAATATTCTCTCTCTCTCTTCCCAGTGTACTATATTGATTTTGTTTTTATATTTTTGTGGTATAAAAAATATATATGGTTCAAAATGGATTATCTGGAGGCTGGCCAGGTAGCTCAGTGGATTTAAATTTGCTTAGGCAGAGCCTGGTATGCCATGCCAGCCCCACACTCGGGGTGTGCTGAGGGGAGATTGAGACTGGGTGTGGTGCATCTGTAATCTCCAGGCTTGGGGGAATGAAAACAGGAGAATCACTACGAGTCTGATCTACATAGTGAGACCCTGAGCACTTTGTACACCCTGTTTCAAATACTTAAAAAAATAATAATAAAACAAAAAAGCTAACTGGATGTCTTAGTTACTCTTCTCTTGTTGCTAGGACAAATACCCGACACCCAAAATGAAGGAAGGAAAGATTTATTTAGCTCACAGTTCCTGGAGGCTTCAGTCCATACTTGGCTGGCGGGCACAGGGCAGAGAGCAGAAGTTCATGGTGGCGGAACAATTGCAACAGAAAGATAACAGAGAGAGAATATTTCTCTCTGTCTCTCTTATGTTACATTCAGGCTCTCTGCCTCAGGTTCTCTGCCTCAGGCCCACACCCGTAATCCCAGCAGTAATCAGACCCATAATCTCATCCTTGGATCACCCATAATCCCAGTGCTTCATGAGTTCGTCTCAAACTCTAGAAGTCCCTGACCCATGACTGCATGAGGCTTAGGGGGGATAACTAGACACAAACCATAACAATGGATTAACCTTATTTACATTCAACCTTATGGGAAATTTTGATTTAGTTCAAGACACATTGATTTTCAACCAGAATCCCAAAATGAATTAAGTTCACAGGCTGATCCCAGGGCATCATGTCTATCACCCACTGCAGAGTTTGCAAAAGGAGGCAAAATTTTACCAATCACTGTTGTTTGTTAACCAAATTGTTCATAAACCGAAGCATTCATGAACCAAGGTATTACAGAATTATAAACATGGCAATAGAGGAACAACTCACTCAGGACCCCCCCTCCTGTCCCTCTCAGACAGGAGCTTTCTTTCCCCTAATAAATATATTCTGCTCATAAACAAACAAAAAAAATGTCAGTGCTTGGGAAGATCTTTTACTGAGCTTCCAGGAAGCAGAAATTCCACCCCAGGCTCTGTGGCTTTTTTTTTTTTGGTCATTTTGAGACAGGGTGTCATTATGCAGCTCAGGCTGGCCTTGAGCTCACTTTTGTAGCCCAGGCTGCTCTGGTCTTGAACTCACATTAATCCTCCTGCCTCAGCCTCCCAAGTGCTGGAGTTACAGGCGTGTGCCACCATGCCTGGTCTCTGTGGCTATTCTACATGGGGTTTTAACAAGAATTTATGTTTCTCATGTTTTTTTTCTTTTTTAAAAAGTGTAAAAACAAAGACAAGCAGAATAACACACAACAATACTTATGGCAAAGAATTTCAAAACAAGAATAAAAAAGTAACAATGGTTGTTACATTCAGTATTTTTATAGTCAAATCTGTTGCTCAGATTAGCAGATATAGGTATGCAAGACTGGTCAAATAATTAAACATTAATGTTTGTCTTTTTTTAAAACGAAAGCATACATTTATTTGTTTATTTATTTATTTATTTATTTAATGTATTTACTACAGGGTCTGCAGGGTCTCACTACACAGATCGGACTTGCAGTTATCCTTCCTGTTTTCCAGCCTCCCAAATGTTGGGATTACAAGTATGCCCCGCCATGCCTAGTCTCAGTCGCTGTCTCAGTGTGCCCAGGAGGTGGGGACAGCATAGGGAATCGAACCCCTGGCTCCTGCATCTGCCTAAGCAGGCACTTTCATCTGCTGAGCTATCTGGCTGGCCCAACATTTGCTTTCAGTAAACCTTCATTTTTTTCTTATCCTTTATACTTTCTGTTTTTTAGTTTATTTTAAAAAGTATAATCATAATAAGACATTTGAAACGGTACACATTTAGAAGAACAAGATGAGAGGTATTTGATCGTGGCTTTTGTACTGCACATTACTGTCCTTGATGTAGTTGCTCAGAATGTAGACCTCAGCATAGAATTAGTCAAAGTGAAAATTTTACACATTAACTGCTACTTAAAAAAAAAAAAAAATAAGGAAATTAGTACTACGATCATCTCCACTATCCTGTATACATACTTGCATGATTCTTCCCTGGGATTTTTTTTTTTTTCTATCCTTTTTCCTTTTCTTCATCTCAATTGTTTATTCCTTATGTTCAGTTTATATCTGTTTTTCTACATCTACTACCCCTTGCAGAGTTTATTCATTCTTTCAGGTTCTTACACTAGGGGGACGACATGGTATTTGTCTATATGGGTCTGATTTCTTTGTATTTTTCATGTAATGAGAGGAAATGAACATGTTGGTTAAGGACATGCACTCAGGAATCCAAGGGCCTGGGTTCAAATCCACTCTGGAATTTATGTGCTGTGTGATCTTGGACACAGCTTCGATCTTCACTGTGCCTGCAAGGATTAAATGTGTCCAAATGCACAAAGCATACAGGACACTCTGTGTGTGCCCACTGTACATGGGAACCAGCTGGGCAACTTCTCAACACCTATCCCTAGAGATCCTGGTGCAACAGGTCTGGTGTATATATTGGGAAATGCAGCTCTTTAAGTCTCCCCTAGGGATCCCAGTGGTGCAGGCAAGACCAAGAGCCACTAAGGACAGGGCTTGTTAAATGCATGGTGGTCCTCAGGGTGAGTAAATTTAAAGAAACCAAAATATCATTTAAGCACACATTTTTTTAAGTTCTTTAAGAAGTTCCCCAGGTAGAGCCAGCCAAATACCTCAGCAGATTGAAGCATCTGCAAACATGCACAGGGGCTGGGGTTTCAATCCCCAGGCCTGCCATGCTGGCCCTGCTCCTAGAGCACACTGAGATGGCAATTGAGACTGGGCATGATGGTGTTTACCTGTAATCTCACCTCTTGGGAGGCTGTAAACAGGCAGATCACTAGGAGTCTGATCTAGTAGTGGGATACTGAACACCGTGTAGACCCTTCCCTAAAAGTACAAAAAGAAAGAAAGAGAGACAGACAGAGAAAGAAAGAAAGAAAGAAAGAAAGAAAGAAAGAAAGAAAGAAAGAAAGAAAGAAAGAAAGAAAAGAGGGAAGGAAGTTCCCCAGGTGGTCTTCTTTCAGTATCATTCATCACAGAGGGCCATAAGGTGCCAAGCAAATGTGCACAGGTGAAATGATTCCATGAATCTCCCATCTCCTCTGCACTACTGTCATACCTCTGCCCTCATCTTCAAGATACTCAGGGGGCCCTAGAGGTTTTGAGTGAGCTGCAGATTGGAAACAAGGTGGTGAGAAATCTTAGAAGCTGAATAGGTTGGGCCTGGTGTGGTGGCCCATGTCTGTAATGCTACCACACAAAAGGGTGAGGCAGGAGGATCACTAGCCTGGGCTACGTAATGATTCAAGATTAGCCTAAACTATAGAATGAGAGCCTGTCTTAAAAACCTAAACCAAAAATAAATGAGTAAATATCTGTTAAATGATCTTTTTTAAAAATTATTTTATTTTTTTTTTCTTGTTTCAGGACTTTCATTTGTTTGTTTATTTTTATGGCCAGCTCAGCCTGCCCTGAGGGCAGCACTGGCACAGCATGTGGTGCCAGGGATTGAACCACGGTCCCTGCAGCTGCCTGCAGGTGCTTTAGACCACTGAGCCATCCTGCTGGGCCCCTGTTAAATGATCTTTAAGTAGTGGAACAAGCCCGTAGAGGCCTGCCTCTCTAGGACTGTCTACTGGAGAGTTGCAGGTCGTGTCTTCTCTATGCCCCACATCTGTGCTAATTTAAAATCCCAGGCCAAAAGAGAGCAAGGGTCTCTAGCATGGCATCCCAGCATCAAAAGATGGTATCTCTGAAATCATCTCTGAGATGCCGACAGGTTGAGTCTGAAAGGTGCTAATAGGGGAAGCTATTCATGATCATTTTATGTCCTATAAATGCAATGGATTATGCTTATAAACTTGAATTGTTTTGGCTTCACTCTGTCTCCAGACACTTCTGGTAAGTTACTTGTGCCAATGTATTTGATAGTCATTAGGATCTCTAATGCCACTGGAATGAGGATAGTGGGCTTTAGCTAAGCTTTAGCTGCCATGGGAACCTGGGGATAAGGCTTTTAAAACAACTCAAATCTTGAGGCAGGGGTGGCAGCCTCTGTAGTTTGAAGCACAGATCACCCATGTTCCTTTTTCAGTACACTCAGGATATCATCATTATCATCTTCCTCTTCCTGTTCCTCCTCTTCTTCTTCCTCCTCCCTCTCCTTCTCTTCCTCCTCCTCCTCCTCTTTATCTTCCTCCTCCTTCTTCTTTGTATTTAGTACAGGGTCTATAGAGTCTACAGGGTCACACTATATAGGTCAGACTTGTAGTGATCCTCATGTTTTCAGCCTCCCAAGTGCTGGGATTACAGGCACATGCCACCATGCCCAGTCTCAACTGCAATCTCAGTGCATCCTGGGGGTGGGGCCAACACCACATGCCAGAGATCAAACCTCAGCCACTGTGCTCTGCCTGGGCAGGGGCGCTTTAGTCTGCTGAGCTATCTGACTGACCCTCATCCAGGATATTTCCACTGGTCTCTGCACTTCCCTTGGGCTTGGTATCTTAGCAAGCACTCCCTTTAACATATCTGCTTCCACAATAGGAATGTGAATCCCCAGTCTTCCTTGGAGATTTTGGAATTTGCTATTGGAAACAGGAAAAAATCGACTAAAGGTAGATGCTTTCTTCACACACATCTACCTGAAGCATTAGGTCCCTCTACTCTAGTCACTGGGTGGTGCGCTGGTCCTGAGAGATCAAGGTCACCAGGGATGAAGGTTCCCTTTCTCTGTCCTGGGCTGCTAAGACATCTAACAATGATTCCACTTATGTGAGGTATCTACAATAGGCAAACTCAGTGAAGCAAAACTACACTGGCTGTCAGGGGCTACAGGTCGGCGAAGGGCAAGCTGTTACTCAAATGTTTATAACACTTCAGATCTGCTAGACAACATAGTGCTTTAGTTAACAATACGGTATTGAAGCCGGGCGTGGTGGCGCACGCCTGTAATCCCAGCACTTGGGAGGCGGAGGCAGGAGGATCGGTGCGAGTTCGAGACCAGCCGGGGTGGGCTACAAAAGTGAGCTCAAGGCCAGCCTCAACTGCATAGTGAGACCCTGTCTCAAAAAGACAAAAAAAAAAAAACAATACGGTATTGTACACTTCAAAACGCGTTAACAAGCGAGATGTCATGTTAAATGTTCTTGGTCTACACACACAAAGCAAATTAAGGCACACATGAATACTTTAGAAAGTGCTAGATGTGTTCATTACCTTGACAGTAGTGATGGCATCACAGATGTTTGCATTCGTCTAAACTCATCAAACTGTATCCACTGAACATGTGCAGTTCATTGTATATCAATTACAGCTTAGAGAACTTTTCAAATATTTCTGGCATTGTAGGAGAAACAACAATAGCTAATACTTGCATAGGGCCTACTATCCATAAACTAGCAGGTGCAATTTTTATAACAACCTGATGAGGTGGGAATCTCTATTAATTGAAATGGAAAAAAAAAAACAGATGCAGAGAGGTTATGTGACATGCCAAAAACATATAGCTAGAAAATGACAGGCTTGAAATTGGACAGCTGGCCCAATGCCTGCCATACTGCCTTCTCAAAAAGTACATATACTGGCACAAAAAAAAATTCTTCATTTACATGGTCAAGGATTGTGTTTCTAAAGCTCTCTTGTCTTTTATAAATTCCTAAAAAGCACCACACTCTGCACCTCTCTCAGTTCTTCCTCCAGTTAGATCATCTAAGCTGCTTCCCAGAAGGTCTTGCTATTGTCTCTTATCTTATCCTGTCCTCTTCTACTCATAGTTCTTCTTTCTCTTATGTGTTGGAGAACAATGTTTGCATCATTCCACCTTGAAGCAGCAACTGCTTCCAAATTCTATGTACTCCCTTCCTCCTGGTGCCCACACAAGTATAGGCATCACCTCATGCAGAGTACACGATCAGCACAAGGCTATCTGGGCTTAAATCATTGGCCTGGACTTTGCCTCTTTGATGTTTTGGCCAACTGCGTTAACCCCACTCTAGAATATGCTAAGCGTATGTCAGCTTTTCGGTTGTTGGAACAGAAACCCCAAATAAGCAATTTAAAACAAAAAAAAAGTTTCTTTTTCCTCCTAGTTTCAGAGTTTCCAGTCCATGATCATGGTAGAACATCATGGCGGGAGGGTGAGTCAGAGCAACGCTCCTTATGTCATGCTGTCTAGGAAGCAGAGCAGGAAAGCAGTGCCAGAGAGAAAGAGGCCAAGAACCACACAGAGCACTCAAAGTCATGTCTCCATGACCTACCCAGACAGAATCAGAAGAAGGCTCTAGGAATCTCCAAGCTCTCTCTAAAGCCAATGAAACTGACAATGCAGCCTGACTGTCACATTATGGGGTTACCTCAGCGTGAAGGTTACAGGAGTAAATCCAACTAAGCCATAAGGACAGTACCAGTGCTCTAAGGGCAGCATTTTGACATTTAACTCTCCTACTGAAGATGTGTTTCACTGATCCCATTGTTCCCCATGACCCCACTGCAAAGTTATCTTCCCACTCCTTAGGGACTAGATCATTCTTCAACTCTGAATCCTTCAATGGTTCCCCATTGTGTACCCTGTAAGATGAGATTGCCTTAGACCCATGTCCAAGGACTACACTGTGCTCTACCTAAAATGTCCTCTCCCTCCTTCCCTGCCCAATGAATCCCTACTCATCCTTCAAGACCAAGCTTCTGTGATATCTCTCTCAAGACTTTTTTCTCTTTTCTTTTCTTTCTGTACCAGAAATCAAACTCAAGACCTTGCATTTGCCAGGCAAGCACTACATCTCCAGCCCTACATAAGACCTGTTATTATTATTACTATTATTATTATTATTATCTTCAATCATCATCATTATTTTATGTATTTGGTATAGGGTCTCACTAAACAGGTCAGACTCATAGTGATCCTCCTGTTTCAGCCTTACCAATGCTGGGATTACAGAAGTGTGCCACCCACCCAGTTTCGGTGGCTAGCTCAGTGTGCCTGAAGGTGGGGCCAGTGAAGCATGCAGGGATCAAACCCAGTTCCCTGCACTTGCCAGGCAGGTACTTAGACCATTAAGCTATCTCTCTGGCCCCATAAAACCTTCTTGACCTTCCTCAGAAGGCCCTACTTCTTTAGGATCCATGGTTCTACTACTCCCCAGCACTTCTCAAGCACAACTACCTGCCCTGTACTTGTCTTCTTGTCTAGCATGCATTAATTTTCTTCTCCATCCCCACTCCTGGTTCTATAGCCAGGCTGTGCTGTGTTCATTGCATGCTAAGCTCAGTGGTACATACGTCTTTTCTCCTAATTCCCATGGAAACTATGGGAGCTGCTACCCACATCTTATGGATGAAACCATAAAAGAAAGCTTAATAACTCACCTTAATGCCACACTGCTAGTGCATAGCAGGGCTTGAACTCGAAGGTGAATGTGGCTGATTGCAGAGCTCGTGCCTTAGCCATCATGCTGTGCAGCTGGCAGGCTGACTTTGCAACTTCCTCAGCTCTAAAACAGAAAGGATAACACCGAGCACATCAGCAGATGCTTAGGAACAGTAATAATAACAATATAGACAGTGAGATCAGCTAATTTAAGGGCTCATTATGTGCCAGGCACCTTTCAAAGCACTTTCTTTCTATCAACCAGTGACAGCTTCACTAGCATTAGAGATAGGTACAATTATTTATCTCCACTTCATAAATGAAGAATCAAGCACAGCATGGCTGACAGCCTTGACCCAGAGGCAGAGCTAAAATACAAAATCAGGAAGCCCGGCACAGAGCCCCTGCTCATAAATGCCAGACTCTCTACGTTTATTTTGAATAAATTTAAGTGGAAAAAAATAAAGAGAAAAAAATACGTCACTGAAAATGAGAATTTAATACATTTACACTTTGCAGACCCCTTTGTGTTTGTTTGTTTTTTGGTATCGGAGAGCCAACTCAGGAGCTTGCACGTGCCAGGCAGGTACTTGATGCCACTGAGCTATCACCCCATCCCTTTTGTAGACCTCCTTTGAATTAGATGAGAGGAACTAAGCTGTAACATTGAGCCACTGCTCCCATTCTGAGGAAGCACAGGTCAAGAGATAAGGGTAAGTTGCTCACAGCCACAGAGAACCCAGGGGAGAGCAGGAGGAAATCAGGCAGCACCTCTCCTTAGCTCCCTGCTTCCACCACTCTCAACTCAAACTCATTTGGGTGGCCCTGGGCTCTTGGTTAGCCTGGTATGATCTCCCCAGGGAGAAATCCTCAGGGGCCTGCTTCTCAGCTTAGGCTCTGTGTCAGGAATACCACTGCTGAGTGCTGTGACAAATTATGTGAGCAGGAGCCAATGTGTCCACTCGGAAACACTCTCCCGCGTGACCTCCTGGCCCCTGCCCAAGAGCTGCACAGTCAAGGGGACTGTGCTGCAGGGCTAGCTAAGCATTTCTCTTGGGTCTCCCTCAGAACACAGCAACTTAGTAAATGGAAGGAAATGGAGCAATAGTCAAAGGCCTTCATGTTCCCCTCACAGGGCTGGGTCTAAACTCCTTAATTAAGACAAATACTTGGAGTTCTGGCTGGTACGCTGATGCGCACAAAAGCTGCATGCTTCACTGATCCTGAAGTATCTTGTTCTATCCTTAGCAGAACATTTATCCCCTTTCATTTTAATTGTACTCTTTCATAATCATTTTCCCAGAAAATGGTCAGTAAGCTCCGTATGGAGTATCACAACTACTTGCTCTCTCTATGCCTGGAGATCACCACCACACCTTGCAGACAATCAGGTATCTACTGGGTGAGTGACTAAGGGACCATGTCAGCAGAACCAGTCCATAGATCAGCTTGCTGATTTTGCTTTCCTCTTTGAATGTTTAGTTCCACCAGGGGTAAGGAGGGATTCTATGACTTGTTATGGCCAAAGAGCTACAGGTGGGAACTGCATCATCTCTCATCTGAGGTGTTTATTATTTTTACTTTTTAAATTTTTTATTATTTTATTATTTATTTATTTATCGGTGCTGGGAATAGAACTCAGGACCTTGTGCATACCAGGCAGGCACTTGTGCTGCTGAGCTGTATCCCCAGCCAGGTGTTTATTGTTGGTACAAGACCGATAGAGCCTTCTTTCCCTTTTCCAGGACAACTGGCAATTTTCCAGATCATAAGCTCTTTCTTAGTCTATAGCTTATCTTGGACATGTAGCACAAGAGAGGAATAGGCTTTTGTTGTTTGATACCACCAACATCAGGCAGCTATTTTGTTTTGCTTTTTACCAGGAAGCAAACACAGGGCCTCATGTTTGCCAGGCAGAGAAGTACTGTGCTACAGAGCTACATCCCCAGCCCTTGGTGGCTATTCTTATAGCAAAACCTATCCCATACTGACAAATAGATACTCAGTCAAGACAAGTTTGCCAGGGGCCTACAGAACAGCATAAGCCCCTGAAAGCCAGCCTAGAACAACAGCTCAATGGAACTTTTTCCAGTTTTAGAAATATGCCGAAGATCGCCGCAATGAAAGCTTCAAACTCATCCCTTTGTAGAAATCTTTTAAACTTTAACAAACTACATGGGCTAGCGAGATAGCTCAGTGGACTAAGCATTTGCCTTGGCAAGCAGAGGGACCAGGGTTTGATCCCTGACACTATGTGCCCTGCCAGCCCTGCCCCCAGGTTAAGCTCAGCCAGCAATCAAGTCTGGGCATGGTAGCACATGCCCATAATCCCAGTGCTGGGGAGGCTGAAAACAGGAGGATGACTACAAATCTGAGCTGCATAGGGAGACCTTGTACCAAGTACATAAATAAAAAAATAAAAAACAAAAACACTGCATGATAATGGTTCATCTTTTCACATTTCTTTAACTGCCTCTACAATAGCCAAGGTGACTGGAGCTGGCTATCAGAGCAGGCTACAAAATCACTCACAGATACTGCATGCTAGCTTTTGCTTGAAAATATAATTGAAGGCAGAAAGAGATATTTTCCTTTTTAAATGCCATCTAAAACATGGATCTCAGTTTTTATTAGCTTTGGGAAAAGAAGAGATAGTTCAGATTCAATGTAATATTTAGAGGCCGTGCTGAATATTCCAAGGCTCTAAATTAGATTCCTCCCAGTCTATTACGTATTTTAAATTTTTATTTAAATGGGTGATAACTTCATCCAAGCTACTGGCTCACAGGCCCCTGCAAGAAGGGGCTGACTCTTGATGCCCATGAACTAATATTACATGTAGAATTGCTTGCTCCCAATGCTCTACCCACCCCTCATTGTGTAATAAGGAGGAAGGACCGCAGAAGTAGCTAGATAAGAAAAGATTCACAGGTATATTTATTGCCTAATTCAATGTGTCACGCACGTAAGGGCCATGAACACCCTGCTGCCGCCACTGGTATATACGAAGATATATAACGAATGAAGGGAGACCGCAATTATTGAGGTTCTACTATGGACACAGCTGCATTAAATTCTATGTACTGGATTTTAAGTGGAATGTGGTAGCACAAGCCTGTAATCCCAGCACTTGGCAAGGTAAGGCAAGGATCATCATGAGTTTGAGGCCACCCCAGGTCCACATTAAGCTCAAGGCCAGCTGGAATTATATAGCAAAATTTGTCCCTAGAACATAACAAAAACTAAAAATATAAATAGGCTCTTACTTAATCCTGAGTAATCAGGAGAGATTAATCTCAGTCCTGAGAGAGTCATCTTTGTATCTGAGGAAAACTGAGACCCAGAGACTATAAGGAACTTGGTGTTCAAAGCCAACGCAACTCAATCTTAACTTTCATGCATTCTCCCTCTTTTACAAAATGTTTAGAAAACATGCCCCTCCCCAGCGCTTCAATTAAAGCAAGAGGAAAGGAAAGCCATGGAAGCAGAAAGTTGAAGAAGAGTGAGAGGAAAATGAGCACCAAATTAGGAGGCAGAGACTGTGGGGTCCAGTCCAGTGTTCAGAGGCCCCAGGCAAATGGTTTGTCCTCTCCGAGCTTCCAGGTCCTCATCTCTGAAAGGAAATGTTCAGTAAAATTACCTTTAGGGTCTCCACCAGCTCAGCATTTTTACTGAACCAGCAGTACAGCCACAGAGACTATTATCCTGTCTGGACCTTGTCCTGTCTCAGCCTCCCCAGTGCTGGGATTACAGGCACACACCACCATGTCTGGTCTTGGTTGCTGGCTGTGTGCCTGGTAGGCAGGGCCAACAGGACATGTGGTATTGGGGATCAAACCCCCCAGTACCTGTGTTTGCCTAAGCAGGTGCTTAGTCCACTGAACTATCTCACTAGCCCCCTATTACTATTTTTATTATTATTTTTATTATTATTAATTTTAATAAGAAATAACAAGGCTGGGCATGGTGGCACTTGCCTGAAATCCCAGCACTTGGGAGGCTGAGGCAGGAGCATCAGTGTGAGTTTGAGACCAGCCTGGGCTACAAAAGTGAGCTCAAGGCCAGCCTGAACTGCATAATGAGACCCTGTCTCAAAAAGACAAAAAAAAAAAAAAAAAAAAAAAACAATATGAGACAGTTTCAAAACATGTTAGTAGGATAGCCACAATAATTAATACAATGCATATTGTTGTCTTCATAGTAGTTGTTCAGAGTACAAGATGCAGACATGATAACTTTTCTAAACACTATCACTACTATTGTTCTTAATGAATGGTTTAAGGTCAGCATTGGCAGTGCTACAATCAAAATCAGCCTACATCAGGTTTCTGATTTCATTGAGGAAAGGACCCAATTCAAATATTTGCCATTCACCTTTTGAAACCTTTTAGATGTAAAGAAAAACTATAAGGACAGGATGGAGATTCCTTATAAACCATACCCAGATTCCTTCATTAGTAGCATCATATTACTGTACTATGGTACCTTTGTTACAACTAATCATCCACTAAGGATGCATTACCTTTCTTTCTTTCTTTCTTTCTTTCTTTCCTTCTTTCTTTCTTTCTTTCTTTCTTTCTTTCTGTCCTTCCTTCCTTCCTTCCTTCCTTCCTTCCTTCCTTCCTTTCTTCCGCAGTACAGAGGATTGAACTCAGGACCTTGTGCTTGCCAGGCAGGCACTTATGTGGCCAAGCTACATCCCCAACCCCACCACTATTCCTCCTCTGTGATGCCTGTCAGCCATGCCACCCTGCCTTGGAGCCAGCCATTTATAGCCTGAAACCTCTGCAAACTGGGAGCTAAATCAATTTTTCCTCCCTTCACTTGTGGGTGCTGGATGTTTCTGTCTCAGCAACAAGAAAAGTAACTAATATAATCCTCCACCTCCTCAGTGAGGTCAGGGGTCAGTTTTATAAATGCAACCATACAGGCAGTTTCTGCTGGGGAATAGATTGCAACTCTCACTGCCCCAAAATAAACCAAATCAAGACACTAGTGGACTCCCTATCCAGTCTTTGAAAGAGGCATCTCCTAACAATGGGAGCAAACTGTTGTGTCAAGTAGCAACATAAAACATCTTGCAGAAGAGATAGCTTTTCAGAGTCTGATTTTTATTCACAAAAGACTTGTTTATTGTTCACAACACTTCAAAGGCTGGCCAGATAGCTCAGCGGACTAAAGTGCTTGCTTAGGCAGATCACAGGAGCCTGGGCTGGATCCCTGGTGCTCCATGCTGGCCCCACCCCCAGGTCACACTGAGAGGGTGACTGAGACTGGGCATGGTGGACACGCGCCTGTGCCCCAGCACTTTGAAGGCTGAAAACAGGAGGATCACTACAAGTCAATCTATGTAAATAGATCCTAAGCCCTGTAGATAGACCCTGTCCTAAACACATTTTTAAAAAAACAAGTTTCCTTTCACCTATAAATCTAATATTAAATCTAAAGAGCTAAATATTAAATATAAAGAATTCTTAGAAATCTAATAATAAATATGCACATATACCAAAGTTGAAAATGCTTATTTCTGAGGTAACAATGAAGTGGGGGTAAATTACAAAATACCCTCACTTGCTAAAAATGTTACACAGTAGTTCCATGGTATAATGGTTAGCACTCTGGACTCTAAAAATGTTAGACATTTCTGAATATCAATCAAGGAAATTTTGCATTCATTTTGAAAAGGCAATGAATTTTTTTTTTTTTTTAAGGCCGGCTTACCCTGCCTGAGGGTGGGGCTGGTGCAGCATGTGGTGCCAGGAATTGAACCGTGGTCGCTGTAGCTGCCTAAGCTTTCCTAAGCAGGTGCTTTAGACTGCTGAGCCATCCTGCCAGCCCCAGTATTTTTCTTTCTTTCTTTTTGAGACAGGATCTCGCTCTGCAGTTCAGGCTGGTCTTAAGCTCTTTTTTTTTTTTTTTTTTTTTTTTTTTTTTTTTTTTTTTTTTTTTTTTTTTTTTTTTTTTTTTTTTTTTTTTTTTTTTTTTTTTTTTTTTTTTTTTTTTTTTTTGTGGCAGTATTGGGGTTCAAACTCACAACCTTGCACTTGCCAGGCAGGCACCTGTGCCATGGAGCTATTTCTCCAGGCTCTTTTAAGCTCACTTTTGTAGTCCAAGTTGGTCTCGAACTCACACCCATCCTCCTGCTTCAGCCTCCCAAGTGCTGGGATTACAGGGGTGCACCACCACACCTGGCTATAATGAAATACTTTTAAAGGAATAAAATTTGTCTATTAACATATACATGGCATGGCTCTAAAATCCAATTCTGAATTTTATGAGACCTGAAATTGGTCTTAGACTCTGTCAGTTAACTATTTCTTGCTGTGACAGACCTGCATCCTTTGAGGACAGAAGACTACTATTGTGGGGGGTCTTGGGGGGTTTGTTTTGTTTTTTATGCCTGGCTCAGCCTGCCCTTGGGTTGGAGCTGATGCAGCATGTGGAGGCGGGGATTGAACTGCAGTCTCTGTGGTTGCCTAAGCTTTCCTAAGCAGGTGCTTTAGACTGCTGAACCATCTCACTGGCCCAAGAACTACTATTGTGAAACATGATGTGACTATTTATTTGTATCTCTTGCTTGAAAAAAAATAGCATTCAGGGCCACTGTACTTTATATGTTTATAATTAGAAGTCAGAGACATCATTTTTTCTGTACTACATTTTCAAGATTTGGTGATTAAGATGACACAGAAAACTCACTGTTCATTGGGCAGTTTTATTTTTTTTTCTTTCTTTTTTTTTTTTTTTTTTTTTAGGTACTGGGGATCTAACTCAGGACTTACACTTTCCAGGCAGGCACTCATGCCACTGAGCTATCTTCCCAGCCCAAAGGGTAATTTTAGATCTACTTGGGACTTACAGTAAGAAAGTTAGTCATGAGTGTAATTTCTCAAGAAGCACCATTATTGTCCTACATACTGTTGCTTATGCCATTAAATATATGTAGGTAACTCCTGCATGAAGGAATTGTTCAATTCAAGACCATTTTGACAGTCCAACAAGATTACAATAAAATCTATTTTTGCTGTATAGCTTGTACAAGAAAGAAAAATTAAGGATAGTTGAAGCCAGATGGTACAGCAAAACAAATTTTTGTTCCTGAGATGATCTTTACTCAAAGACAGTAATAATTTAGAGTGCTCAAATAAGAGGAAAATAATGTGACACTAACATCTTGGCGTGCAAGAAGCAGGGCCTAGAAAGTGCGATACTGAGGTGTGCTGATGAGAGGGGTGTGTGACAGCCCCACTATTCCTCCATTTTCCTCAGAGAAAAAAGTCAGATAAATGCTGACAGGAAGAAGAGGAATCAATGGCCCTTATTTTGAGGTGTGATTTTATGTGCAGAAAAGATGCTCTCAGAAGGACGGTACATGTGTTTGTCTGACAAAGCCTAGCACTGTGGTCACAGCTTGACCTGTGAGGTATTGAATGATCTTTGAGGCTATTGTTCTGGGCCTCCAAATAACTTCTAACCAGCATCCACTGATTAGCTGGAGAAATAAATTCACACACATAAAAAACCTCTTCTACCATCAAGTTTTTATTTAACTGTCAAGGCTGAGCAGCCAAAATAACTCAAGAGGCTACTGTGAACATAAGAAGAGTGCTTCGCTGAGGCTTAGGAGAGAGGCAACTTAATTCCTCACGGATATATCTAGGCATTTTAAAGTGTTCCTTCAGGAAATCCTATTGGAAAATTTGTTTGGGGGTTTTGGTCTTTTGGATATAATGCAGACTCCACTCGAAACCTTTAGACCTTGGATGCTATTTTTGAACAACAATTTTCTCTTGTATAGTTCAGTCAGAAAGAGTTCAGATGAAAGAAAGAAGCTTAAATTTTTTCTACCAATTCCAAACTTTCAAATGACATTGGGATATTTTTATTGGAGCTCTACAAGGAAAGACTACCTAATTTGGTTATACTCTTTCCTTCCTACTATAGTGACTTCCAGACTTAAACACAACTAGGGTCTTGGTGGGGTAGGGAGTCAGTTATGGGGAGACTAAAACACAGAGTAAAATTCCACAAAGTGGCAATGTCAAACTCTCACAGTCACTCCAGGTCTGAGTCATTCTCAGGACCCACCCAAAGAATTCTCTCTTATTGTTGTGCAGTCTGTTTTGGAGAACATTCTCCTCAGATGCATGTTCTTTGTAAGCAAATGTTCAACTGATTCATCTTGCTGTTTTCTTGGGCTAAATTCAGCTAGAAAATATTTTCAATATCCCACTAAGCTGACGGGATTTCTGTTGATATATCTGATAATGTAGAAAGTACTCTTGCTTTTGAGGTCCAAAAGGAATTATGGAAATTCTCCCCAGGCAGATCAGAGGGCTGGCCAGCCGCCTTACTGTCTGACTCGCAGTAAGCTTGGGAAATTGGTGCTACCTTGGCTAAGGGCTCTTCTGTGTATCCATTCATAGGCCTCTAACATGTAATTCACATTGTTCTCTTCCAAATCGCCATGACCATCACCACCACCAACAGCAAAACAAACTATCCAAATAAGGAACGTTCATATTATAAGCAAGCAAAGTTATATGAGGCAATAAAAGTCTTTACAAGGTAAAATATAGATGGACCACTACTTAGGATGGTTTGACTTTTAATTTTTAAAATTTTACCATGATGCAAAAGTAATGTAGTCAATAGAAAATATACGGTTAGCGTTTGTTGTTTTTCTTTTTTTGGTTCAGGGTTTCACTATGCAGCCTGACTTGTAGTGATCCTCCTGTTTTCTACCTCCCTAGTGCTGCGATTACAGATGTGTGCCAACACACCCAGACTGAAAAAATACTTTGCATTTTTGAATTTTCATCTTTTCCCCAGCCAATGATATGTCATACAATATTTTCTCAAAATGCTGGGAAGCATCCATAAGCCAAAGCATCCATCACCCACATGATTATAAAGGTAAACAACTGGCATCGACCATACTCTGTGCTGTGTTGCTGAGATTTCTGGCACTGAACAGACGAAATCATTTTAATTTGCAATGCTTTCAACTTATAACGAGCTTATTTGTATGCAACCTCAATGTAAGTCATAGAGCAGCTTATAATTCAATTAGAAAATGTTTTCCAAACTTCAGGTATTTATATACCAATAATGAGTCCTTTCTGGTATCCTAGGAGTACTATATTGTTGAGCCATATAAACTTACCAATATTTGAGTCCAATGTATAAACCCAAAGAGTTATATGGTTCAATTTAATATTATTTACTTAACTCTTTCTCCAACTTGACTAACTTTAAAAGCTTAAAGGCAGGGGCTGGGGAGATAGCTCAGTGGAATACATGTTTGCCTGGCAAACACAAGGATCTGAGTTCAATCCCTGGTCCTCGAAAAAAAAAGCTTAAAGGCAATCCTGAAATAATTCCTCCTTTTTTTTTTTTTTTTTTTTGCATTTAATAGAGGGTCTACAGGGTCTCACTACATAGATTTGACTCATGGTGATCCACGTGTTTTCAGCCTCCCAAGGGCTGGGATCACAGGCATGTGCCAGCACATCCAGTCTCAATCGCTGTCTTAGGGCACCCTGGGGGTGGGGCCAGCACAGCGGGCTGGGGATTGAACCTTGGCCACTGCAGTCTGCCTAAGAAGGCACTTTAGTCCACTGAGCTATCTGACCAGCCCCATGCCTCTTGATATTTACGCAGAGATGTTGAAAACTTATATCCACCAAAAAACTGAACACTCATGTTTAGAGCAGCTATATTCATAATTTCTCAACTCTGGAAACAACCAAGATGTTCTTTGGTAAATGACTGGATAAACTGTATACCTGACAAAGGAATATTGCTCAGCTCTTAAAAAAAAAAAAGAACTTTCAAACTGTGAAAAGACATGGAGGAAGTTTAAATCCATATTATTAAGTGAAGGAAGCCAATTTTGAAAAATTCTTCACTGTATGGTACCAACTATAGATGGTATAGAAAAAGCAAAACTGTGAAGACAATAAAAAAAAGATCAGTAGTTTCCAGCAATTAGTGGGGTTGCACAGGAGGAACAGAAGATTTTTAGGATAATAAAACTAATCAGTACAATAACATAATGGTATAATATTGATTATACTGTATAATTAGACCTGTGTCTAAAACTCTAACATATAAAATACCAACAGAGACCCAACTGTGAACGCTGTTCTTTGAATGATAATCTGTCAGTCTAAGTTCATTGGTTGTAATAAGCATACCACTCCAATGGGAAATGGCAGTGACAGGGACTTTCTGGCAATTAGGGACATGTGACATAAGGAAAATTTCTAGTTTCATCTCACTTTGCTGTAAACCTAAAACTCCTCTTAAAATATAGTCTATTTTGAAAAAATGACTACCTTAAATTAGTGCTAAGTATTCTAATCTTGAAGAACTTTGATAGAGTCTCTAAATACAGCCACCATTAATTCCTTCCTCCCCTATATGTTCATGTTGTTTGCTTCATCACAATGTAGTGTTTCTCTCCTTCCCTCAGTTTCAGAATGGTCTATGACTATCTGGGGCCAATTCAGTAGAGCAAGAATGAAACAGCAACTAGTTCTCTGCCCAGCTGTTGAGAGGCTCGGACGTGTCCATGTTAGTCTCTGCAAAGAAACCAGCACTAGCTAAGAAACCTGACTACCCAGGACCACCAGCCTGCAAGGAGCCCCCAAAGCTAGTCACTTGGGGAGCCACATGGAGGAGTATGGCGAACCCCAGAAGACAGTGAGAATCATGCCCCCCTCAGAGATAAATATAGTTGGATTATCTCAGCCAGCTCTCAGCTATGTAGGTCATGCCAGCTGAGGTCCTAGAGATCATCAATAGACGAGCCATTTTTGCTGTGACCTATTGGAATTCAGGTCCTAGAAAACTGATAAGTATAATTAAAAAGAAAATGTTGCTTTGTGTCACTACACTTAAGATCATTGAAACTTAACTCTGAGGAGTTCTGGTATTTAAGACCGCAGGCTGCTTCAGATCCCAGCATGCCTGCTTAGGAAATTTAAAACCTTGGATAAACCATTATCATGGTAGTTTTCTCTGCTGGTGGCCTCCAATGACCCCTACCTTCATGGATTTACACTCTTGTGAAATCCCTGCCATGCTAACTCTGGGCTTGATGACTCAAGTACACACTTGACAATCCCTAGTACAGTGGGATTTTTCCTCTGGGAAGGGTTCTTCTTGGACCCCATTCCAGCCACCCAAGCTCAGGTGCCAGACCTGTGACAAGACTAGAACTACCTACTGAGCCCATCCCAGAACACACATAAAAAATAATAGATCCTTGTTGTTTAAAGCTACTACATTTAGGCATGGAATACCTTTGAAATAACAAAACACACACCTAAATCATTATAAAGTCCACTAGTGCATCACCGCAAATTATCTTCTAGACCACCAGATAATACGCTTATCAGAATTTAAGAAATACTGGCTTACCAGAACCACCTTGACAATGATTATAAATGTAACAGCAATCAGTAATTGAATATCTACTCTTTTCAGAGCTCTAGCTAACCATGCTTTATATGCCTGACCTAATTTAATCCTCACAACAGCCTTATGAGTTAGGGACTATTATCATTCCCATTTTGTACATGAGGAACATGACACTCAGAAGGGTTATCTCTGACCAATAAAAAGAAATTATTATGGGATAGAAAGTTCCCATGATCTACAAGTCAATTATAACTACTCCACATGTGAATTTTTTTTTTTTTTATTTTATAGTTTCAATTTGTGGATATCTTTACTTCTGTGAAGGGTTTACTGCAAAGTCAGGGCTACTCTATTTGACCAGAAGCTTGGGCTATAGAAAGGCAACACATCATCCCACCAGGCCTCCTGTCCTCCTTCTGGGGGCTGTCAGGACCAGCACACTGCCTCACAGAAACCACTCTGAGGCTAATGAGCAATAACAATTAGGGGACAATTCCGTGCTCAGTTTTGTGCTGAGTGCTGGAGTAAGAATGGAACATCAGGAGGAGATGTAGAATAATTGTAAGATGAGTTAAACGCTAAAGGAATTCATGTTTGTTAGAGACCAGACTCGTCCCTACATACATAGTGAAATTGTCACTAGATAAGGTAAACCCACTTAAAATTAGATCACAAGTTACACAAAGACATGCTGTAGAAGTTGGAGAAAAAGAAAGAAACCAAGAGGGAGGCTAAATAGAAAAGATAACTGCTGCGTGCCTCAGAAGTGTAGGTTTTGCTAAATTGAAGCTGAGAGGAAAAAGCTTTCCGGGTGAAGAGAATAGCATCGCCTAGCAAAAGATAGGACAATGTGAGCAACGTTGGAAACAGGCTGTGGGTGGAGGGTAAGTTTGGACCAAAAGCACTGAAAACACTGTGTTGTGTTCAGCTGGTGTCTCCAGCCCAGGAAAATAGTTAAATATTCATCGAATATACATTCATCAGGTATAACACAGAGGGTCATTCCATGGAGTATTGATGGGTAGAAGGTTAGACTGGAGAGAAAGAGTAGGGGAAAATATACCTCCAGGAATGGAACCAGAGGCCACACTTCGACCTTCCCAGGGGTCCTGGGAATGATCCAAATCCCAGGAAGACTAAAGGTCTACAGGAGTGCATCCTCTCATCAAATTAGACCCTACTAGGCTGGGATAGCACTTCCTGTGGTGTCCCCCACAGCTAAGACTTGGAAGCTCACCCAATCTGCTGAGAGAAACCAGAAGCTCCAGGGAGACTTCCTGTGCCTTGGATAGAGCCCGGCAGTCACTCTCCCCCTTCAGAAACTGCCTCCTGCAATAACTATACTTTCTCACCCTCCAGCTTCCTCCTGGGTGTCACTGCCAATCCATCTTCCCGAATCCTTTCTAGAAGTGGTAAAGAGGTCCCTCAGGAGCTTCCAGGGGTCCGAACACTCACTGTGCTCTGGACGTCTCTGGACTCTCCATCAGCCCGTGAGGTCTGTGTGTCTTCTTCAGAGCCTTTCACCTATCAAATACCACCCCCAAAACTCCACACAGAGACGCTTGGGGTGTACGGCATCAGCAAATCCAAACAAACCTTCAGACTTCCTCAATGTCTGAGTGCTCCCAAGCACTGCCACCGCAAGCCCACAGCGTTCCCTTTGTTCTTTAGGGAACAGTGAGCTTTGGTATGAAGTTACCTCAGAGGAAAAACAATCTGATGTATGATAAGCCTCTTTGGCCACAGGCAGAATAAGGAGGGGCCTATTGGATCTGGACTCTAGTTAAACAGAGCAGGGTTTTCCTCTTGGGTTAGGCTAAACAGAAGCCCTCAATTTTTGGTGAAAAGAAAGCAACTGAAACTCAGCACAAGGCTAACACCTGGAAAACCTTCTAGGCGAATTATAAATAAGCAAAGGAAGTCATTCCGAGGGATTTGCACAAGTAGAAAAAGCCATTTTATAAGCGTATATGTTTCCAACAGCACCTGGGGCAAACCAACTCAATTTGAAATATTCATTTGCATCAGAATAGACATGAATATTCAAAAGACAGCCAGTGTTTCAGAAGCATTGTCTATTCCTGGCGCTTTCCTCTTCCCTTTGAAAAGCAGATCATGGGTTTTCAAGAAAGGTGGGCTTAGCTAGTCTTTGCACTGCTGTGCTCAGCGGGAAAGGGAATGATTATTTTCTGTTTCTTAATATTAAAAATGAAAGCTTCGGCTGGCATTAAATGGCCACAACTTCCAGGCTGGCTGATGGATACACTTTTCAAAGTGCTAGGCAGGCCTTTCTGATGCTAATCTCCTAGAAATTTTCGGACACACAGCTTTCTTAAAGAGACACCCCGAACGAGGGCAGGCTACCGCCCCCTACAGAGATCAGTTTAAGGATTTGGAATACTCCCAACATAGCACTGAGACTGGACTACTTTGACCAAACCACTCATCCTTTTGCACCTTCATACTTCATGAATATTTAAATGTCTTGCACCTTCATTGGTCAAATAGGCTCATGCGTATCCATCTTTCCTCTCCTCCTTTGCCTCAGTTTTACAAAGATGCTGGATAAGTGAAATACTTAGAATTCTATGAAGAAAGAACAAGAGCTATGGCTACATCTGTGGCGTATTATATATGGATGCTCTTGTTTTCAGAACATAACACGATCCTATGATTCTTGAGGGATAATCTTAAACAGTTTAAATTCAGTGGAAGCCAGTAATATTTTAAAAATAATAAAAGAAAGGAGACTCACCAGTCAACCATTGGCTGAGATGATTAGCAGCTATCTTTGTCCTCCCCTGCCTTTCTTCCTTATGCTCCAGGCTGATTTACTGTTCAGTCATATGCGCGAGGTGTATCTTGAGAGAGACACAAAGGTCAAATAGGCTTAGAATTAACCAGAGATTCAGCCCTGGGCTCCCACCACCTTGCTGTTGAAGCTCAGACGGCTATCGCCTAAGCTCTATCTAAATTGTTCAATTTATGTGACAAGGTCTTGATGGTATCTCTTTAAGGCTGTCAGGGGAGCCAGTGCAATGTCGTTCGGCAGTGAAGTGGTGGTTACAAAAGTGCCTTTAGTGAAAGATGACAACGTGGGAAGTCTTACCTGTTTTCTCACCACTATTTCCGTGTTCAATTTGCAAGACAAAAGATGAGTGCCTCTCCACCCACTGCACACCTCTGCCGGCAGGCTGAGCTCCTTCTATTTATTCTTAGGCATCCTCAGGGTTGACCTCATATCATAATAGAGTCCTCAAATTGGGGTGCTTAGGAGGCCCTTAGAGATTTTCTAGCCTAGCTGCAGAAAAGAATCTGTGCATGCAAAAGTATTTAAAAGTGTTTTTAAAGTGAATTTTTAAGGCTTTTTTAAAACTTTATTTATTTATGGTAGGGCTCAGACTGCCCTGGGGGTGGGGCTGGCTCAGCATGTGGCTCCAGGGGTCAAACAGCAGTCCTTGCAGTTCCATAACCTTGCCTAAGCAAGCACTTTAGACCGCTGAGCTATCTTGCTGGTCCCCTAAAAATGAATTTTTAGTACCCAGGCATTAAAGAAAAAGCTTGCATTGTGATTCTAGGACCAAAAAGGATCTAAATAGGGACTGGAGCAATAGCTCGGCTGTCTAAGCACCTGCCTGGCAAGCTCAAGGACCCGAGTTTAATCCTTGGTACAGCATGCTAGCCCTGCCATGCTCGACCTTGCCAGCCCCCATGCTGTGCCGGCCACGGAAACCTGGCATGGTGGTGCACACCTGTATTCCCAGTGCTGGTGAGGCTGAGATAAGAGGATCACTATGAGTCTGAGCTGATCCTGAGCTGCATAGTGAGACCCTGTAGCAAATAAATAATTCATCTAAATAGAAGGATTGCAAGGAAAGGATGCAAAGGAGGAAGGACTGCATTAGCGTGAATGCTAATGAATATGCTGCCTCATAGATTGCTAAGGATAAACACCTCCGCTCTTGTTCTCCTCGGTGGGATGATTTGTAGGTATGTTCCCTATTATGCCAGAAATCTCTAGGGAAACTACCCTCTTGTACTTCTGTTGTAGAACAGCAGAAACCTGTTCCTTAGGTCACCCTGAATAGGCTTTCTTCCTTTCCCTGGGTCTTTTTTTCCCACTCCCTTAGACTATTTCTTTATATCACCTCTCAATTAAACTAATTACTCCCAATTCCTTTTCTCATGATCTCCTTTTGATAATAGAGAAGCAGTTTGATGGCAAAAAGGCATTATTCGGGGAGGTGGTTTTCCAGCAGGAGTAATATTGTCTCTCAGAAGACATTTGGCAGAAGCAGTGCCCTGGTCCTGCACACCTGTAGTCCCAGCACTTGGGAGGCTGAGCCAGGAGAATTGGTGCGAGTTCGAGACCGGTGTGGGCTACAAAAAGTGAGCTCAAAGCCAGCCTGAACTGCATAGGGAGACCCTCTCTCAAAAAAAAGAAAAAGAAAAGGAAAAAGACACTTGGCAGCTTCTGGAGGCATTTTTGGTGCCATAGGTGGGAAAGAGTTGCTAGTGGTAGATGATGGGTAGAGGCCAGATATGCTACAATACCAATGAGCCCAAAATATCAGGCGTGCCCAGGGTAGGAGACCCAAAGGGGTGCTTGTTCGCCAAGCCTCATCGCATCAGTTCAAAGTACCTTAACGACAGATAAAGGTCAACCTTTATGGACACTCCTAGGAGAAGCCAGCCAGGCTCTGCGGCTCTTCCTCTACAATGATAAGAGAGGAGTTGTTTTGGGGGCTGTGAGGATGGTGTGATCCTGCAGCTGCAAATGTGAAAGGGTGGTGATCCAGAAGGGGTCAAGGTCGAGGCAGGCTCCAGACCAGGCAACACAGAGCAAGAAGAGCAGCAGGGCCCTGCGTGTAACTCTCAACCATGATGTCTGGACTGGTAACTAAACCGCGACACGACATGCGCACCCGGAACATGTACAACATGCTCACATCATGGGGAGGTAAACTTATCAAAGCTCCTAAAGACATGTTCAATGTATTTAAGGAAGTCACTGTCATTCTAGGGAAACACAACCTTCTGAGATCCTCGCTTTGGGGAATCAGAAACCAAAGTTCATGTTAAGGAAGCCATGTTTCATTATACAACAGTCTGGGTGCTGCATCAGGACTGGAACAGAGAGCTGAATCCCCTTCCCTTAAGCTGTCACCCAGGTAGAGAGCAGCATATGGGAGAGCCCAGTGGTGTTTTTGGCTGGGTGGGTTATGTAAGTCCAACAGATGGCTAATGCTGAGGCTGGCAGTTTCTCAAAATTCCTAAATCTTAAGAAACATTGGTTCTATATAGTGAACTGTGCCCACCTTCCACACAGTATTTATTTATAACACACACACACACACACACACACACACACACACACACACACACACATTCTATAGTCCTTACCCTGGAAAATAGTATAAGAACAATGTTTCTACCTTTTTTTTTTTTTTT